>CAUYON010037306.1:0-28607 GCA_963573935.1 Arctocebus calabarensis | reverse complement strand
ATTGCTTAATACTTTGTTGCAGCAATCGTCTGATTTCTTTTCTGAATGTATTTATCTTCATTCATTCTTTGTGAGGTTTTTGTTTCTAGTCCTTACCTTAAACATTGTTATTGTTGTTAAATTTTAAGCCTTTTTAATTTTATGAAGGCTAAAAGTGGAAATCTAATAAACATATGTATATGTAAAAATAAAAAAGAATATTAAAAAAAAAAAGAAAACAGAAAGAGAGCAAGTTAGCAGCCTAATGGACCATCTCAAGCAACTAGAAAAGGAAGCATAATCCAACCCCAAACCCAGCAGAAGAAAAGAAATAACCAAAATTAGAGCAGAATTAAATGAAATTGAAAACAAAAGAATCATTCAGAAGATCAGCAAAACAAAAAGTTAGATTTCAAAAAGATTTGAAAAGATTAATAAATTGATAAACTTTGCCACACTAACCAGAAACAGAAAAGTAATATCTCCAATAACTTCAATCAGAAATTATAAAGGGGAAATAACAATAGATACCACAGAAAAACAAAATATCCTCTATGATTATTATAAAAAACTCTACTTCCAGAAATATGAAAATCTAGAAGAAATGGACCAATATCTGGAAGCATGCCACCTTCCTAAACTTAATCAGAAAGAATTAGAAATTTTGAATAGACCTATATCAAGCATTGAAATAACATCAATTATACAAAATCTCCCCAAAAACAAAAGTCCCAGACAATATGGTTTCACACCAGACTTCTACCAAACCTTCATAGAGGAACTATTTCCTGTATTATATAATCTATTCCAAAACATAGAGAAGGAATGAAGCCTCTCCAACATGTTCTACAAAGCAAATATCAACTTGATCCCCAAACCAGGAAAGGACCTAACAAAAAAAGAAAACTATAGACCAATATTATTAATGAATATCAATGCAAAAATATTCAATATCTTAGCAAGCAGAAATCAGTGACACATTAAAAAGTTATACACCATGATCAAGTAGGTTTTATCCCAGGGATGCAAGGCTGGTTTAACATATGTAAATCCATAAATATAATTCACCACATATTATTGTGAAATGAAATACTTAGGAACTCATCTAACAAAGGATGTGAAAGATCTCTACAAAGAGAACTATGAAACTGTGAGAAAATAAATAGTGGAATGTGGTAACAAATGGAAGAACATACCATACTCATGGCTGGGAAGAATCAACATCATTAAAATGTCCATGCTACCCTAAGCAATCTATAGATTTTATGCAATCCCCATCAAAGCACCAATGTCATACTTTGAAGAACATCAAAAAATAGTACTTCACTTCATATGGAACCAGAAAAAAACCTGAATAGTGAATATAATTCTTAGAAATATAAACAAATCTAGCAGCATCATGTTACCAGACTTCAGGTTATACCACAGGTCTACAGTGAGTGATTGAAACAGCATGGTACTGGTGAAAAAAAAAAAAAAAATAGAAAGCTATAGACCTATGGAATAGAATAGAGAATCTAGAGACCAATCCAGTCACATATGGTCATTTGATCTTTGATGACCCTAGAAAAACATGCACTAGGGAAAAGAATCCTTATTTAACAAATAGTGCTGGGCAAACTGGTTATTCACATGTAGAAGACTGAAACTGGCCCATACCTCTCACCATTGAAAAAAATTGATTCTCTCTGAATAAAGTATTTAAATTTAAGAGACAAAACAATAAAAATTCTAGAAAAGAGTGTGGGGGAAATTCTGGAAGATATTGGCCTGGGAAAATTTTCCCAGGAACCCGCCCCCCTCCCCCCCCCAGCAATTGCAGCAACACCAAAAATAAATAACTAGGATTTGATCAAGCTGAAAATCTTTTGCTTAGCTATGGGTACCACAAAAGCAAACAGACAGCTTTGGAATGGGAGAAAATGTTTGCATGTTATGAATCTGACAAAGGCCTGATAACTAGAATCTGCAGAGAACTCAAATTAAACAATAAGAAAAGAGCAAACAACTCTCTCTATAGCTGAGCAGAAACTTCTCTGAAGATGAAAGACGAATGGCCAACAAATATGAAAAAATTCTTATCATCTTTAATCATCAGAGAAATGCAAACCAAAACCTCTCTGAGATACCACCTAACCCCAGTAAGATTAGCCCACATCACAAAGTCCCAAAATAGCAGATGCTGACATAGATGTGCAGAGAAGAGAATACTTCTACATTGCTGGTGGGATTGCAAACTAATACAGTCTTTTTGAAAAGAAACATAGAAACTCCTCAAAGAACTAATGTAGACCTTCCACTTGTTCCTGCAATCTCATTACTAGGCAACTACCCAGAAGAACAAAAATCATTTTACCACAAAAACATTTGCACCAGAATGTTTATGGCAGCTAAATTCATAATTGCCGAGTCATGGAAGCAGCCCAAATGCCCATCAACCCATGAATGGGTCAACAAACTTTGGTATATTTATACTATGGAATACTATTCAGCCATGAAAAAATATGTAGACTTCACATCTTTTATATTTACTTGGATAGAGTCGAAACATATCGTTCTTAGTAAACTATTGCGAGAATAGAAAAATAAATATCCAATGTACACCATACTAATATGAAACCAATATATACACAATCACATGCTAATATGAACAATAAAACACAAATATAGGCTAGTATGGGGGTAGAAGGAGGGTGGGGGAGGGGAGGACAAATGTCAGAAGGAGGGAGGGCATGAGGCGAGATCTCACCTAAGATGCACATTGTGAGGGTGTATAACACGCCCCCTGGGTGAGGGGCCCTTTAACAACTGGAACTTTACCCTGGAAGTGAGAACAAAGAAATCTAAAAATTCACACCATCATATTAATTTGAAATTAAAATACTATTATGCCTTTGGGACTAAGTGACTTAGAATTAAGAAAATACGGTGTTTATTGACAAGGAAAATCTGGTGCTTTACGGGCATGAAGAAAAAGCTGGTGCCCAGAGTGGCTCCTGGGTTTCCAGTAAAAGTCATTAGTAGAGGGAGTACCATTTTTTGAAGGGAGATCTGGCAGAGAAGTGGGTTTGGCTGGGACAGAAGCTCCCAGATTAATGGAGGGAATATCGAGAAACTCACTTGGGACGTTTAAAATCTGAGTGCTTATGAGCTATCTGAGTGGAGAGGAATGTACAGATCTGAAATCCAGGGGAAGGGGGATTGGAGTTGAAGAAATTTGTCCCTTACCTAGTCAGGAAACATTTGGCAATGGAGGGTACCTGTCTTGAACCAAAGAATAATGGGAAACCCTGGCCAATGTCAGTGGTTCCACAGCTGAAGGGTGCTCAGGGATTCAGTACTAGGGCTGAGGCTCTGTGGGGCAGCCTTCCTTCCACTTTAGGCTTTTCATGGAGGCTTAGTGTCCCTTTCGAGAGGGCTTAAGGGAGACCACCACGGGCTTTTTGTTAAGTATTTTTCCCTACAACCTCCTGGCCCTGCATGCTGGTTTCAGGAGGATGACAGTGTCTCTGTGCTCTCCATTTCTGCTTTCAGACAATGATGTGATCACCTCCTCTTACACCACCTCCAGCTAGTCCTATTGTCTGTTGTTATGTGGACAGAGTGCCACCACCTCCCAGGTCTCTCCAGATGCCCTGAGCATCTTAGTTCCCGAATCTGAGGCTTGCCCAGCACTCATGCCCTGCAGTCCTTAGGGGAGCCCTGGTGTCCAGGTGAGTGACTCACCCAGCATATCTTCACCCCTTCCCCACTCCAGCAGCCTCTCAGACAGGTCTCCTTGAAGAACTTGAAATTACTAAGCCTAAAGTTCCTTTCTCCACTGGTAACCCTTTGCCTTTCTACATCCGTCTTCCCCCTATATCTGCTTTACAATAATGTCTCAGCCTCTGCCTCCAACCCTTCCTCCTTCACCCAGTGCTTCAGTTTCCTCTTGCTTCATTTGAGTCCCTATTCGGCCCCATTTCTCCTCTGTCACCCTTTTCCTCCTTTCTTCTTGCCTTGATTTTCTGTTTAGAAGCCTAGTCGATCTTCAACCTTAGGTAAATCTAGCTGCAAATTTCCTGCGTATGGGTGCCCAAGCTGTCTACACAGTGCTGGCAAAACAAAAACCCAGAAAGTACAGAACTGTGTTACTTGAGTTCATTACAAAGTTACATGATCAACCTTCAGCTGAGTCCTAAATGCTGCTTGATGATTTTTTTATCTGTCCCTGATTATGCACGTTCTTCTCCGCAGCTGTTTGAAATTATTTTAATTTGCATCCTGGTGCTTGCAGTGCCATCACTGTCTCTTAATGATCTCGTGTTTCACTTCTCTGAGAACACTGTAGCATAAACCTTCCTGTTTCTCATCAAAACATCACTCCATCCTCGTATTTTTTTTCTTTTATTTTTTTGAGACAGAGTCTCACTTTATCACCCTTAGTAGAGTGCCGTGGTATCACAGCTCACAGCAACCTTAAACTCTTAGGCTTAAATGATTCTCTTGCCTCAGCCTCCCAAGTAGCTGGGACAATAGGCACCTACCACAATGCCTGGCTACTTTTAGAGATGAGGTTTTGCTCTGGCTCAGGCTGATCTTGAACCTGTGAACTCAGGCAATCTATCTGCCTCGGCCTCACAAGCGCTGGGATGACAGGCATGAGCCATTGTGCCCGACCTCCATTCTCATATATTTTTTTTCAACTGCCTCCATGTTTCAGAAGGAAATAGCTCTCTCTTACCCAAGATTGTGCTATCTACCCAAAGCGCTCGCTATCATCCCTGTCAACAATAATCATCTCTTTCCTATTGTATCTTAAATTCCTCTACCTTCTTTTAAGTCTACCATATTTTAACCTAAGCATCCTCAACACGCAACAAAAACTTTCCTTCTCCCTTCAAAGTGCCTTTCCAGAGCAGACTGCTCAGAATTTTATTTAGCATATGTTTCATTCTCACTTTTATTGTAATAAGCTGATTTCATGACCTGAATCCCCTATTATATCTTACTTTCTCTAGTACAAGGATTTCTTTTTACCAATTTATATTTATCAATTTATATAGTTAGAGTCTCACTCTGTCACCTGGGCTACAGTACAGTAGCATCACCATCGCTCACGATAGCCTCAAATTCCTGGAAACAAGCGAGCCTCCTGCCTCAGCTTCCTGAGTAGCTGGGACTACAAGCACACACCTGCTGATATTTTTTCCTTTTTTATAAGGTAGAGTCTCAAACTCCTAGCTTCAAGTGATCCTTCTGCCTCAGCTTCCCAAGTAGCTGGAACCACAGGCGGTCTGCCAGTATGCCTGGCTACGTTTTTCTATATTTTGTGGAGATAGCGTCTCCAAAGCCTTTTGCTCAGGCTGGTCTTAAACTCCTGGTCTCAAGGGATCCTCCTGTTTTGGCCTCCTGTATGAGGGTTACAGGTGTGAACCACCTTGCCCAGCACTTTTGTATATTTTACCTATTCCCTACCCCCACATACCTCAGACTAGATTATGGCAATAGCATTTGTATTTTTTTATGAGACACTAGTGCTCTGAGCCTGGCCCTGATATAAAACACTCAAAGATCAACATTCCCTGCTTTAAGCTGCTGAGCTGCTGAGGTTTGTCTTGAGACCCACCTATTGTGTGACAACAGTTGCATACAGGGAAAATGGCAGGACAACTTCTTTTGGTGGAAATTATTGTAGGAAACTGCACTGAAGCGTCCTTTTAAAGCTGGAATCATTACAGAATGGGAATGCTCTGGAGTGGTTTGCTAATAGTTGTCAAATTGCTAATTGAGGTCCTATTACGACTGCTTTTAATCACCAACCAGAGATGGGAAGAATGAGTCATACTGCAGTGGTATTTGTTGCAGGTGTTTGCTATATGAGCCCTGTTTAGACAGAGGAATTTCCGCAGTAAGACAGGATAAGCATTTAAAATTTATTTATTTACTAGATAGAGTCTTTTCACTCGGCTAGAAGGCAGTGGCATCAGCCTAGCTCATAGCAACCTCAAACTGCTGGGCTCAAGCGAGCCTCTTGCCTCAGCCTCCTGAGTAGCAGGGACTACAGGTGCCTGCCACAAAACCCAGCTAACTTTTCTATTTTTGGTAGAGATGATGTCTCACTCTTTCTCAGCTGGTCTTAAACTCCTGAACTCAAGCAATCAAAACTCCTGGGCCTCCCAGAGGCAAGGATTATAAACATGAACTATTGCACCCAGCCAACATTTAAAATTTAAATGTTTCAGAGAGCCCACATATTGAGCTGGAGGGATGTAAGGAAATACAACAGGGTGTGTATTGCATTCAAAGCTAGCAATGTAAACATCCTGGACAAACAGATCTTTTATTGTAAAGACCAAATTACATGAAGTGATGACTTAAATAATCCGATGATTCAACACATTTTTATTTGAGTTCCGTTATGGGCAGGGCTTTGCTTTAGGCACTGGGACACAAGTAGAAGCAAAAAGGGTCCCTACCCTTATAGTCAGGGAAGGCCTACAGAAAGAGAGGACATGTGAGGGGAAACCTAAATAAAATGAGGGATCAAGCACAAGGGTATGTGGACAAGAGCATCTAATGGACAGAAACTGCATGTGCAAAGGCCCTGAGGCAGCAGGTGTTAGCGTGAGGCCAGTGAGTGAGGTGCAGATGAGGGAGAAGAGTGTCGTTGGGGATGGAGTCAGACACTGGGGCAGCAAGGCCTGTAGGCCAAGCTAAGCACATCATATGCGCGAAAGTCCTTTGCAAGACCCATTTGCTGCCGAAGGGATTTAAATAGAATTAGCTTATTAAATTGTTTAATAATTTAATTGATTAAAATAGAGTTGATTTATTCTGTTTATATATATCCACTAAATAAGTCTGTCTTCCAGCCCGTGTGCCCACCTACGGAGACGCTATGAGCAGGTCCCAAGGCACAACCCCGTAAGTTTCAGCGGGGCCTGAAAACCTCTAATTGTCATATAGAAGAAGTTCTTCATTTATTTTGAATATTAAGGGAACTTTTTTCCCTGGGTTACTGTTTATCATTTGGGTCAGCTTGTGGTGTCTTTTGCCATATTGAAGAGTTCAATTTTTATACTGTCACATCTCAGGGTTTATTTTATGGTGTTTACAGCATGTGTGCTTCTTGTTTTGATTTACTTTTATTTTTTAAGCGATAGCACTCAGTATTCTCAGGTGGTCTTCCTGGGTCTATTGCTTAGTTTCTGAGATTAGACGGAGATCTGGTGTGCTCACAGTGGGATAGCTTCTCTTGCTTTAAAAGATGTCCTCTCCTCTTGAACAGCACAAATATTCTCAATTTTATTTTTTTATTCAAACTATTTTTTAATTGCTGTGAAATTTGGTTTGTATATAGCATGAGTTATGGCTCTGACTTTATTTTTACAAGATGGATAGCAAGTTATGCCAGAGCTATCTATTAAATCTCTCTTGCCAGATGTATCCGTATTTACAGGGTAGACAAAAAAGTTCGTGTGGAATTTAAAATAGTAAGTTGCACATGAACTTTATGCCCACCCTGTATTATTCAAAAAGGAAAACAAAAAAGAAAATCATGAAGTTTGTGTTTTCTAAAGGTCACGCTAGCCACACACTAATAAATTAATCACTCCAAAAAATACTTCTGAGAGACTTCAAGTTATAAGGCTCTGTAAATGATGCGCTAGTCTCTCCGTACCTTTTGGGGGATACTATCTGAGACCCTTGAAGGAGTCCTAAAGCAATGGATAGCACCAAACTCTATAGATACCATGTATTCTTCTATGTACACACGCCTATGACAGATCTAATCTACAAATCAGGCACAGGAAGAGATTCACAACAATAACTAGTCATAGAATAGTCATAGCAATACACTGTAATAGAAGTTATGTTATTCTTGGTGTGTGCCACCCCTTTAGGGAACAAAACACGATTGTAAGAGGGACTTTACCTAGCAAATGCAATCAGTGTAACCTGGTTTCTCATACCCTCAATGAATCCCCAACAACAACAAAAAAAGTTATGTTATGTTAATGTGGTATCCCTCTCCCTCTCACATGTACAAAATATCTCATTGTATTGTACTCACCTATTTAGCTCTCAGGGTCTCTTGGATAGGGGCACTAACCCTAGATCATGAAGGTTCTACATTTTATGATCTCATCGCCTTTTACCACTTTTTAATACCATCACCTTGAGGTTGGGATTTCAACATGTGACTTTTGTGGGCCAGGCATGGTGGCTCACACCTATAATCCCAGAGCTCTGGGAGGCCGAGGCGGGTAGATTGACTGTCTTGCTCTTGCTGAGATCAGCCTCAGCAAGAGCAAGACCCCATCTCCAAAAATAGCTGGGTGTCATGGCAGGCATCTGTAGTCCCACCTACTTGGGAGGCCTAGGCAAGAGAATCGCTTGAGCCCAAGAGTTTGAAGCTGCTGTGAGCTATGATGCGACGGAATTCTACGGAGGGCAACAAAGTGAGACTGTGTCTCAAAAAAACCCCCCAAAACATATGACTTTTGGATTCATATAGATAAGATGCACCTTATTTCTCTCTATCAAGTCATACAAATACCTACCTAGATACTGGACTTGGTCTTGTCAACCTGATTTAATTCAATATCCACCAGAACTATGAGTTCTGGATGGCCCTACATTGAAAGGAACAAGGGAGAGGCAAAAACTTCCCCCAATTTTATCTCACCTATCCACAAGGGTGCAAGGTGCCAATTTCTCAGGCAAGGGCCCAACACACAGTAGTGCACTGTAGGCACTATGCTTAAACATCTAAAAACTGAAGTCAGAAAACCAGAACAAAAACACCCATTCTGGGCAATGTATTTACTACCTCTAAACTCTGTTTTCTTGTCTGTAAAATGGTAACATTTTTTTAAGATTACTAGAGAACTAGATGAGAAAAGCACTTCACAACAATGTCTAGTCCAGAATAAGCACTAAGTTTTAGTTAGCTAGCACAATGGATTTGATTTTTTTTTTTGAGACAGAGCCTCAAGCTGTCGGCCTGGGTAGAGTGCCATGACGTGATAACTCACGGCAACCTCCAACTCCTGGTCTTAAGCGATTCTCTTGCCTCAGCCTCCAAGTAGCTGGGACCACAGGCGCTCACCACAATGCCCAGCTATGTTTTAGTTGTAGCCATCATTGTTGTTTGGCAGGCCCGGGCAGGATTCGAACCCGCCAGCTCTGGTGTATGTGGCTGGCGCCTTAGCCGCTTGAGCCACAGCCACTGAGCCAACGGATTTGATTTATTAGCAGGACAGTAGTCCCCTCCGTAGCCCCTCTGATTTAGAGAACACTTAGGCAACAATGAGTGAGAAGCTGTTGAATGACTAAAGGAAGGGTGGTTTCTCTGGGGCCATAGCTTACCCATTGCTGCTTCCCCCAGCCTCAGAATTTTCTTCAACAGGAAAGGAGAGGAGTCAAGTCATTTCAAAGCAGAATCTGATTAGTATGAAACATCATTCATAGACTTTTGTTTTCATCCAGAGACTGGTTATACTGCTCTCAAGGCTTTCCATACATTTGTTTCTTATGACAGCTCTATGAGGTAGGAACTCATTCTTGGTGGGGAAACAAAGGCACAGAGAAGTTAAATAATTCATCTAAGTAAGCCATCCTGTTAATAAGTAGCAAACTTGACATCTGAGCCCAGGCCCTGCACCTGTGTCTGAGACAGTGCCTTGCCCCACAGTGTCCCCACGGCAGCCAGGGCTCTGAACTCTGAAAAGTGCCGGTCGGGAGTGGTGACCCCTTCCTCACTGGGCTCTGTCACTCCTGATACCAGCTCTTAGACCAGTATTTTTCAACCCTTTCTATCTCATGGCACACTTCCGTGCCACACTTAACTTACGTTGATCAAAAAAAAAGAGTAAAAGAAAGAATATACTTACATGTTTTGAACTTCTTTTGAAAATAATTTAATTCTGGATCTTTCAAAAGTTTCATGGCACTCCTAAGATCCAGTTGAAAATCACTATCTTAGGAATGTCTTCTGGGTGTTCTCATGGCTTCGTCTCAGCTTTGTGGAGCACAGTTTATCAACACCAAGGTACGTATGACAAGAAACATCAACCTCCTTCCCTTGAGAGTAGAAACATTTACTACTTTCTTATGGTGTTTAATTCTCCTTTTGGCTAAAGTAAACATTATTTCAGAAATTCCTATAACCAGACAACTAAGTATTCTTCTTCCCGTTAATTAGAATAAGAGTCTGTATGTCAGATAAGTTATTCCCTAGTAAGTGATGTCATTTTGGACTGGGGACCTTCCACTGAAAGGGTTTAAACTGGTCTTGATGAAAGGGTAGGATGAGGCTTGGTGCTAGGACACCAAGGGCCCTATAGGCTGCTTTTTGGGGAGGGGGGTAGGAATGAGAAAGAATTTTTGTAGCACTGTGGGAGGTGGCATCTGGGTGGTTGTTTATTTTACCAATTTATCATTTGACCAGGAGAAGCCCTATTTGGCTAATTCTTTTTTCTTGTTCAAAGAATATTAAGCCTGTTAACTTATTTGCTCAAGGCTATGAAGTATACCTCAGTTTGTCCAAAACTCTCAGCCAGGCCAAGCCCCATGATCTATAAGGGAATGTAACCAAATAATTATTGTCTGAGAAGCCTAGAAGTAGAATAGAGAAATTGTAATTCTTGAGTGATCAAATTTCACTTCACTTTTTCTGCTGGTTGATTTTTCTGTTGCAATACGGAAAAAGTCAAGGCCAACCCAAGAAATTGTATTGCCCAGGGGACAAGGCTGCCATTCCTCTTAGCTCTAAGCCCTGGTCCCTGCCTGACTACCTAAGCAGGTGGTAAGGAAATACTGCCCAAGAGGCTCAGCGCCTATAGCTCAGCAGCTGGGGTGCCAGCCACATGCACCGGAGCTGGCAGGTTCCAATCCAGTCCCTGCCTGCCAAACAATAATGATGACTGCAACCAAAAAAATAGCCAGGCATTGTGGTGGTGCCTGTGGTCCCAGCTACTTGGGAGGCTGAGGGAGGAGAATCACTTGAGCCCAAGAGTTTGAGGTTGCTGTGAGCTGTGATGCCACAGCACTTTACCTAGGGTGACATAGTAAGACTCCGTCTCAAGGAAAAAAGAAATACTGCCCAAGAGGGGTCTATGAATGAGTAATAAGGGCCACAGGATATCTTTCAGCCTAAATCCTCAGGTTTCCACTCAAAGATGTGTACGAAGAGGTCCTCATGGCATGAGTAACTGCCTAGCGTACATGTATAACACTAGTGCAAAGAACAGGTTACATTAATTGTATACATAATGTGGCTTTTTATTCCTTAAAAAGAGATTAGAAGTAGACTAGTACATTTTCAGGTTATGAGAGAATGGGTGGAATTTTTCTATTCCTTTGTCCTTAATTGTACTTTCCAAGTTTTCATAATATATGTTAAGAGCTTTCAACTTTCTTTTGTGACCTCCCAGGGGCATTTGCCACTATGGACCACCCTTTCTTGAAATCTCTTCTCTGGGCTTCTGTGACATCCCATTCTCTTGACTTTTATCTTTCCAGAAGCTTTCCAAAGTTCTCCCTAGAGTTCTCTTTCTTTGTCCTTCTTCAAATGTTGGTTCGCCTCAGGGCTCTATCTATGGCATTTTCTGGCACTTGTACTCCCTCTGGGCATTTTTACCCAGCGGCTGCTATTTCTTTAAGTCCTGCCCGGGTCTGGCTCCTGAGCTACAGAAGTGCATGTTAGACACCCTTTGAACATCTCCACTGGGGTTTCCCAGTGCTGTCGAACTCGGGATTCCAGAACTGTGAGCATCATATTGCCCACACAGGTGCTGGCCGTTTTCTGTGCCCCTCTACTCAGCAAAAGGCTTTGCCATCCACCCAGTCACTCATGCTGGATATTTAGAGTCATTCTTTACTCTTCTCTCCCTCATATCCACCCAATCACAAGGTCCTATCATTTCTGCCTCTTATCTGTCTCCAGAATGTGGTGTCCATTTCCCCCCACCTTCAAGAGAGTACATGTAATGGTCAAAAGCACAGGGGTGAATTCTGGCTCTGTCCGTACTGCTGTGTGGCCTCAGGAAAATTGCTTAGCTTCTCTGTGCTTCACATGTGAGAATGTACCAGTGCCTTCCTCATGGGTTTGCTGTGAGGGCAAATGATCAATACGTGCAGAGTGCCTACAACTGTGCCCGTCTATGCAGGTAGAAGTGTTGAGCAGGTTTTACTCTTTGGGGTTGTTTTATTTCCCCTTGAGCCAGTTCAAGGCACTCCTACCTGGTCTCCTTGCCTCTAGTCTTACCCTCGTCTACACCCCAGCCAGCAAGCAGGCCAAGAGTTCTGAAGCTTGCTCCTCTCCTGCTAGCTGCACCCAGGAGTTGCAGCACTTACAAAGATCTTTCATAAACGGGCCACCCATTCAATCCTTTGCAGTTGTCCCAATTTAAAATCTGCAGTCTACTACGATCGGTCCTGTTTGAAACTCCCTTCTCTCCTTTCACCTCAAAGCTTTCTACACGCTGTCCCTTTGACTAGAAAATGCTTCCCCCTGGTGAATGCTTTAAGTCTCAGTTCAGGTCCTTCTCCCCAGAAGACCTCCCGACTTCCACTCCTCACTTTGCTCCCTGCCCCCTTCCTCGTTCTTCCAAACAAGCCTACAAAGCTCGCGTAGAGATCACAGACTCCTTGTCTGTGCGGGGGAGTACAATTTCCCCCATCTCATCAGAAAGGGTGACAATGGAACAGGCACATCTTGAGGGAAAGCTACTTCAGGGATGATTTTGACCTTTCTACTCTTTCTTTGGTCTTTTTTCTTGTCTATAGACATTCTCAACCAGGCCGTGTTATTTCTTTGCAGGTAGCTGGACACCCCTGTAGATCCACTCTCTAATGAGAGTCTTTTGGGGGTTCTCTTCCCGACAGATGCTGCCACCCAGCACATACCTTGGTCTTGTGCTGGCGCAGGGGATTCACTCCCTAGCTGGCTTGGTGGCTCCATGGGGGGATGTCTCTTCCCTCCGTCAGTTTCCTGAGACCAAACTCAGCTTGGTGTAGGGGCTGGCCTAGCCTAGAGGGGCAGATCTACTCACCTGCCGCAGGTTCCCCTCCCCACGCCTAAGTTAGAGATTGCGTGTTTTAGAACAGTTGATAGAGGCTGGGCAGGGGAAGCTAAACTAGGGAAGCTCACAGCTGTAACGGGACCTATCCACTCTCGTCTGGACTCTCCAGAAACACATGGCTTGAAGTTGGAGTTCAGTCCCTGATGGGGACATTGGGCAGGGCTGAGGTTGTCCCTGTTAGGCAGGGCGCTAACAACATCTCTGCTTGTCCTGAAGGCATCACTCCCAGCCAGGGTGGGCACATTCATCAGAGCCGTTGCAGAAAATAGGACGCAAGCTTGGATCTGCTGGCACAAAGCAGGCAAGTGCATCTCCTGGCCTGGGCCACTCCTCCTGAGGCTTGGCCAACACCCGTGGAAGTTGGGGCCTGGCACCGGCAAGCACCACAGACAGGTCTTGAAAATGTGGCCAAGACTGGGGAGGCAGCCAGAATCAGGGCCCGGTTTCGTTCTCTGTCCATCTCACTACCATCCTCATCCTCAGTCAAGTAGCTAAGTTAGGTTCAAAATCAAAAACTTAATTGCTTTGCATAATAGCATGTGCAATTATTATGTTGCCTTTAGAGTTTATGTGCGTTTGTTATGTGAGGCTTTAGAGTTTGACTTTTAAAGTTTGGCTACAAGTTATTTAATTGACCTATCAAAAAATAACTGTTTAGTTGTTGATAATGTTCCTGAACATGCCATTTCTTTTTTGAATGGGAAGCAGGGGGAGGGCAAACACACTTTTACTGTTGACTTTTCCCCTCCAAGCTCAGATCAGCTATGGGCACTAGTTTTTCACCGCTGAGAGGTTATTAGAAGGGTTAAGTAAATTAGTCATCCTAAGGCCTTAGAAAAGGCCCAGATATGGCAAGCACTGTGCAAATATTCACAAATAACAAAAGGGAATGCGGCTTGTTTTTTTCAGGTTTGCTTCCAGACCTTGCCAGATGTATGCAATTTACATATTCACAATTATAGTGGGTATACAATTTTCTAATCAGTGCCTTTTTCTCTATGTAATCTGTATTTTCTAATTACTATCTATGTCCTATTACTACACTCCCCTATGAGCCTAATAGCTCGCACAACGCTCATTTTAAGTTGCCTAATATTTCATAATAAGCACTTACTTTATTAACCTCCTCTGATTGTCGGTATTTAGTTTACCTTCAGTGTATCACCATTTCTATAGAAAGGCTGTGTCTTTGTGTAGGAGAGACAGGGGAGTGAGAAGTCGCAGGAATGGATAGAGGGAACCAAAAAGGAGGAAAGGGGTGTCAATGCGGAAAGTGGACGAAGTCCTTGTAATGCCCCCGGCCTGGCTCTGCAAAAACAGAAAGAAATAGGTGCTCCATAAAGAGTAACAGAGGTTGATAGGGATCAAAAGGGCCTGAGAGGTCAAAGCCTTCCCACTCGGAACTGGAAGATCTCTGCCTGCTGGCCCCCAGACACTCAGCTATGTGGCACTTAGCATCTCTGCACCTTGGTGGCAGAGTCTCTACCTTCCCCACAGGATTATGGGGACCGAGTGAGCAGGACAGTTGGGAAAGAGCAAGGTGATGAACACGGGCACAGGTCATTTTCGTCTAGCACACAGACAAGCATAAGCTTTAGTTAACAGCATCTGTTCTTCCTTAGTGGCCCATTTTATAATCAATGACACCTTCAATATGAGGGAATGAAGAAACACAATTTTTAAGAAGAGATATGTGTGTTCCTTTTGCAGTTCATAAGCATGAAGATTGAGTTTTCACGTGCATGTGTGAGATGTGCCTCCCACAAATCTTGTTATGATGTCAGCACATTACCTGTCTGACATGAAAAAAAAAGACATGTGGCTGGGTGTGGTGACTCATAGCTGTAATCCCAGCACTTTGGGAAGCTGACATGGAGGCTGGCTTGAGGCCAGGAGTTTGAGATCAGCCTGGGTAACACAGCGAGATCCAGTTTGTAGCAATAATTAAAAAAAAAATTACCTGGGACCAGTGGTGCATACCTGTAGTCTAGGTACTAAGGAGGCTGAGACAGGAGGATCACTTGAGCCCAGGAGTTTGAGGCTGCAGTGAGCTGTGAACATGCCACTGCACTCCATCCAGGATGACACAGCAAGATTTTACAAACTATTTACAAAATATTCTCTGCATGTTGGTCACTTCTTTGTAAACATTTGTAATGAATATTTTGTAAATAGAGGTACATTTAGCTACAATTTCCCATTTTCCCTATGTTTGGTGACTTTAAGAGCTGCCTTTGGGACATCCTCATTACTTCAGGCTTTGCCTGAGTTTCCCCTTTGTCTTGACTGATTCCCTTTTGTTGGACTTTCTTGCCTGGTTTGTATTAGTAGGAGGAAAACAATGGCTCACCAGAGTGACCAGAACACTTGTGGTTGAGACTTCTTTGTTTATTTTGCATAGATACAAATCTTGTCTTTAAACTTCAGATTAATATAAGGGCATACATGATTAAGTTACATTGTTTGCATTTGTTAAGTCCAAGTAGTAGTTGAGCCCTTCGCCCAGGAGGTGTGCCATATACTCCTACATTGTACCCATTAGGTGAGAACTTAACCAAACCCCCTCCCCTCTCCCCCCTTCATGAATGTCATTGTGTTTTTCTCTTGTGTGGATGTGTAGTTGTTCAGCTGCTAGTTTCATGTTAGTATTGAGTATGTTGGATACTTGCTTTTCCATTCTTGTGATACTTTGCTTAGGAAGATGTTCTCCAAATCCTTCCAGGTAAATACAAAAGAGGTAAAGTTTCCATCTTTTTTATGGCTGAATAGGATTCCACGGTATACATATGCCACAGTTTATTTATCCATTCGTGGGTTGATGGGTACTTAGATCGTTTCTACATTTGGCAATTATGAAGTGAACTGTGATAAACGACCTAGTGTAAATGTCTTTATTAGGTAAAATGATTTTTTTTTCCTTCTGGATAGATACCTAGTAATGGAATTGCAGGATTGAATGAAAGGTCTACTTTCAGCTCCTTGAGGATTCTCCTTACTTCTTTGCGAATGGGCTGTATTAGTTTGCAAACACACCAACAGCGTATAAGTGTTCCCTTCTCTTTTTGTCCATACCAGCATCTGTAGCTTTGGGACTTTGTGAAGTGGGCTGTTCTCATTGGAGTTGGGGGTGATGTCATAAGGTGGTTTTGATTTGCATTTCTCAAATGCTAGGGATGATGAGCATTCTTTTCATGGTTTTTTTTTATTTGTTTGTATGTTTTGCCATTTGTCTGTCTTCCTGGAAGAAGGTTCTATTCATGTCTTTTGCTAACACTAAGTCTCCACAAAACAAGACAAACAGAACTCTGCCGTACTTAACAGTTCTCTCATTCTCTGAATGGCTTGAATTCCCCACAGGCTGGCTGACTGGATAAAAAGGCACAAGCCATGCATATACTGTATCCAGGAAACACATCGAATCTTCAAAGGCAAAACAAGTCTCAGCGTGGAGGGTTGGAAAACAATATTTCAGGCTAATGGAAATCACAAAAAAGTAGGAATTGCAACCCTATGTGCAGATACATTGGAATGTAAAGCAGCAAAAGTAAAGAAAGCAATGGACACTATGTACTGATTCAGGGAACACTTACAAGAAGAAGACATTTCAATCCTAAATATCTATGCATCTAACTTAAATGTTCCCATATGTATAAAACGAACCCTAACTGGTCTGTAAAACATGATATCCTGCAACACCATAATTTGGGGGGACTTCAACACCCCTCTATAGAACTAGACAGGTCCTCCAAACAGAAAGTAAATGAAGAAATGATGGGCTTGAACACACCTCTAGAACAAATGGGCTTAACAGACACCCATGGAACGTTCCCCTCCAATAATACTGAGTCTGTGCTCTTCTTGTCAGCTCATAGATCCTTCTCCAAAATTGATCATATCCTAGGACACAAATCAAATCTCAACAAATTTAAAAGAATAGAAATTATAGGTGTAGTGCCTATAGCCCAGTGGTTAGGGCACCGGCCATGTACACCTGGGCTGGTGGGTTTGAGCCCAACCTGGGTCTGCTAAACAGCAATAAAAACATAGCCAGGAGTTGTGGAGGGCGCCTGTAGTCCCAGCTACTTGGGAGGCTGAGGCAAGGGAAGTCCTTAAGCCCAAGAGTTTGAGGTTGCTGTGAGCTGTGACATCATATCACTCTATTGAGGGATCATAGTGAGACTCTGTCTCAAATTAAAAAAATATATATATATATAAAAATATAGAAATTATAACTTACATTGTTTCAGATCATAATAATATAAAAGTAGAGCTCAAGTCTAACAAAAACTTTCATCCCTACACAAAGTCATGGAAATTAAACAACCTTATGCTAAATGACAATGGGGTCAAGGAGGAGATAAAGAAGGAAATCATTAGATTCCTTAAACTAAATGACAATAAAGCTGCAAGCTATCAAAACCTATGGTATGCTGCAAAAGCAGTTCTAAGAGGGAAATTTATTGCATTAAATACCTACATTCAAAAACCAGAAAGAGCAAAAATCAACAATCTAATTAATCATCCCAAGGATGATGAACTAAGAAAAGGAAGAGCAATCCAATCCCAAACCCAGAAGAAGAAAAGAAATTACCAAAATTAGATTAGTATTAAATAGAATAAAATCAAATAAACAAAGACTATTTGGAAGATTAATGAAACAAAAAGTTGGTTCTTTGGGTTCAGTACCCATAGCACAGTAATTACAGTGTCAGCCACCTACACTGAGGCTAGTGGATTTGAACCTAGCCCAGGCCAGCTAAGCAATAACGACAACTACAACGGTAAAATATCCGGGCATTGTGGCAGGTGCCTGTAGTCCCAGCTACTTGGGAAGCTGAGGCAAGAGAATCGCTTAAGCTCAAGAGTTTGAGGTTGCTGTGAGCTATGACACCATAGCACTCTACTGAGGGCAACAAAGTGAGACTCTGTCTCAAGAAAAAAGAAAGAAAAAGAAATGAGAAGGAGAAAGAACAACAGATAACACAGACAGACAAAAGATTATCACTGGTTAGTACAAAAAACTCAATGCCCAGAAATTTGAATATGTGGAGCAAATGGAACAATACCTGGAATCACACTACCTCCCTAGACTTAGCAGAAAGAATTAGAACTTGTGTACAAATCTTTATTGAGACTGGCCTTGGAACATTGTATGAACTTTCCCTGAAATGTGCTCAGTGAGGTTAAATGGCCAGCTCTTGATACCTTTATGCTCCTGTGAAGAAAAGTTCTGTCTCTCTTTCATGCTAATACATATTTATTGCCACTTTGCTCATTTTACATGCAGCACTTGAGGAAAGGTGATGTGTCCAGACTGAGTCACCTGAGATTGTCATCAGTATTTTATTTTCTCCCAGCTGTCCTCCCTGTGAACTATACTCTTCCCCTCTGCCAGCTTCCTCCAACTATATCAGAACATCTCTTTTGTTTTCTTTTTTAGTTGAATATTCTTGTTTTTAAGAAATTTATGGGCACTTTCACACTCCCTGGAAAACTTTCAGCCTTTGAATAACTACCTCAGTAAGAGCATAAGAAGAGAAGACCTCAGTAAACGCAGAGGGAATGTCCTGCTTAACTGGGGTTTTCTGATGTCCTTTAGGTTAAGCAGAAAACCTTTTAAAAATACTCAGGTGAAGTGGGAGGATTACTGAGGCTAGGAGTGTGAGATGAGCCTTGGCAATGTAAAGAGATCCTATCTCTATAAAAAATTAAAATATAGCCAGGGATGGTGGCCCATACCTGTAGCCACAGCTACTTGGGAGGCTGAGGCAGAAGAATTGCTTGAGCCCAAGAGCTTGAGGCTGCTGTGAACTATGACGATGTCACTGAACTGAATGCTGACCACTTCTGGATTAGCTGATTTTTTTTTTTTTGTAGAGACAGAATCTCACTTTATCACCTTCAGTAGAGTGCTATGGCGTCACACAGCTCACAGAAACCTCCAGCTCCTGGGCCTAGTCAATTCTCTTGCCTCAGCCTCCTGAGTAGCTGGGACTACAGGCGTCCACCACAAGGTTCGGCTATTTTTTGGTTGCAGTTTGGCTGGGGCTGGGTTTGAACCTGCCACCTTCAGTATATGGGGCTGGTGCTCTACTCACTGAGCCACAGGCGCCGCCCTGGATTAGCTGATTTTTTTAAAAAATTGTTTTTTGTAGAGATGGAGTTTTACTGGTCTTGAATTCTTGACCTAAAGCAATCCTCTTACCTCACCCTCCAAAAATGCTATAATTACAGATATGCACCACTGTGCGTGATTAATTAAAAAAAAAAAATACTGAGTGTGGTAGCTGAGGGTGAAGTGGAGGATCCTTTGAGCTGGGGAATTCAAGCTATTGCACCACTGCACTCCAGCCTGGGAAAAGAAAAAGGGAAAAAGAAAAACTACTTAAAAGACAGAAGGAACAAAGAAAAAAGTTGGGCAACAAATCCTCTAAGTATCATATAGGGTGCTTTTTAACAAGCCTACCCAAGGATTATTTAATCATTTAGGACGGAGCTTCTCAACCTCAATCACGTCAGTGACATTTGGGGCTGGATATTTCCTTGTTGTGGAGTGGTCCTGTTCATGGTAGGCTGTTTTGCAGCATCCATGGCCTTCACCTGCTAGATGTCAGCAGGTACCCACTCCCACCCCGAGATGTGACCAGAAAAACGTCTCCAACATCAGAGATACCTGTGGAGGGAAAACCAGCCCCCTTGAGAACTATTGATCAAAAGAATGCACCTTTGTATGACTTTGCTGTTACAAAATGACTTAAACTCAGTAAAATTACTTGTTAACGTAAAGATCTTGTTGGTACAGATGCAAACAATTTCTTCCCAAATGAAGAAAAGATACCCAAATATTATCCTTTGATATCACCTACAAGGCATTAACCACTTTTGTATCTAAAGCTAGGAACTTTATTCTACCATTCCTTTATAAGTATCTGGTTTCTCAAGACGCTCTTTGAACCAGCTTTTCTTTCATTAATTAGTGAGTTGAGTACATTTTTGATGTGTTCCATGTATATGGGTAGAGAGTCAAGTTTTTCACTTTTCTGAAAGTTATCTTTAGCACAACCAGAGGTCACTGCTGGAAAAACTTTGGGTCAGATGGCTTCTCGCTTTCAGGTTTGGCTTCCACATCTTCTCAAAACGCTCCCTGTGGTGGTTTTAAATTCTTCCTTCACTCACAGTCCTCTGCCTCTTCCCCCTAGCGTCACTGATCTGGTTGGGTCCTAATCATTTCCATTCCGACTCCTGCAGTATCTCCCCAGCTGATCTTGTCACTTGCAGTCTTTTGATCCATCCTTCCATCTCCAGTGAGCTCTGCTATCAAGTAAGGATTCTTGAATCACGGCTCTGACATGTCATTCCCAGGACCAAGGTGCTAGGCAGCAGGTTGGTAGAATTTCTGAATGAAACAGCTGGTCTTTCAGATTTAATCTACACACTGAGGAAACTAAGACCCAGAAAAGCCAAGTAGCTGATTAAAGTTACACAGGGAGGGAGGGGAATGTTTTTAAAGAGGTCAAAGCCAATAAAACAGCGGATTGAATGTATCCTAGACATTTCCTGAAAATTGACTATGTACATAAGCCTTGGATATTATCATGTTGCCCATTCATTTCCTTTGCAAAGTACAGGGTAGGAAATGTTTCCATTAACAGGTGTGGAGAATGGGGCGTCAATTAATTCAGGCTTTTCTGGTTTCAATCAGCACCTTCTAGATAAGCCAATGATTTCAAAAAACCACACACTGCCTAATCTGTTTTCCTTTGACATTAGTAGCCTGGCTGCTTTAACCTCAGAAAGTTCTGGATTTCCTATTGTATCACTCGTTTGATTGCATAGTTGGCTTTTCCTGATACTTCCATCACTAATTCTGTTTGCTTTTCACTGCAGGCCTCTGCTTTCTCCAGCTCTTGGGCCTCCCAGCTGGACTTTCATCTTCCTTCACTAACAATACCTTCTCACTTCTCCTGTTTGTGGTTTTCCCAAGAACTGACAAAATGAGTTACTCCCTTAATTAAAACATTTTTCTCCAAATAGTCGGATCACGTAGACCTTAGGTGCTGTTTATTTTTGCACGATTGCTCAGACCACAGTAAGTATCGAATCTGGCTTAACTGTGAACAAGAACTTAACAGGAGCTCAGGAGTGTATGTTACTTAAATAACACCCAAGGTACGTGGACTCTGCCATTCAAAAGCGTGGCCAAGATTAGACGTTTCCTGATGGAGATAATCAAATCTTACATGTTATGCCAATTAAGATTGGCTTGTTTGCTTTCTTTTTTAATGAATTATATTCTTTTTCCCGCAAAAATCAGTAGCAATGTGTGGTTTTCTGGCATCAATGACTGGTGCTTAAATAGCCAAAATCAAATGTATTTTTGCTCAGTGACACCTCAGTGAGTTCTGTTTCCTTAGCTTTCTGTCACCCTCTCTTTCACTCACCAGTATTTAGCATTTTCTGGAAGCACTGAGCTAAAAGTCAAAAGCATTATTTCAAAGCACAGCTATTTGGTTTTTGCATAATCATTGCCTTTCCTACTTCAATCTATACATCAAAATATATTCTAGGTGGATCCAAAATTTAAACATAAAACAATAATAAAAATTGTTAAAAGAAAATGTGAGTGAATGTTTGTATTACCATGGAGTATAAATGGCCTTTCTAAGTATTATGTAAAGCTCAGGAGCCAAAAGAAAAATACAGATAAATTTGACTACAGAAAAAATCGCGAATTTCTGTATATCAAGTGTTATACCTAGAGAAAAACCCCATAAAATATAGTCAATGTCAAAGAACATTGGGATGAAATATCTGCAATACCTGAATAAAAAGTGAATAATCAGGGTAGGTATGATAGCTCCTGCCTGTAATCCTAGCACTCTGGGAGACCAACATAGGAGGATCACTTGATTAAGAAGTTCAAGACCAGCTTGAGCAACAAGGGGACACAGTATCTATTAAAGAAGAAGAAGGAGAAGGAGGAAACAAAAAGAGTGAATAATCACAAATTTAAAGAGTGATTACAAATTAATAAAAAGAGCCCACAATCCAATAGAAAAATATGTATGAAAAATCAACAAACAGGAAAGAAATTTAAGAAGAAATGCACATGACCCCCCCCAAAATCCTCAAGCTTATTAGCAATCAAACCAATGTAGCTTCAAACTATAATGAGATAGCATTTATTGATTATAGAAAAGACAAAAATAAAAAATAACAGGTGATGACAAGTGGTAAATGATATTTTTGTATTAAGTGGATAAACTTTTTGAGTGGAGTCAATTAAAAATTTTATTTTATTTATTTATTTATTGTTTTTTGAGACAGAATCTCACTATGTTGCCCTTAGTAGAGTAATGTGGCATCCCAACTCACAGCAACCTCAAACTCTTGGGCTTAAGTGATTCTTTTGCTTCAGCCTTCCAAGTAGCTGAGACTACAGGTGCCTACCACAATGCCTGGCTATTTTCTTGGGGCAGTTGTCATTGTTGTTTAGCTGGCGCCATCTGGGCTTGAACCTGCCAGCCTTGGTGCATGTGACTGTCACCATCACCACTGTGCTACGGGTGTCAAGCCAATTAAAAATTTTAAGGGCTGTATAATCTTTGACCTAGAAATTATTCTTCCTATGATTTAACTATAAAGATAGATGCACAAGTGCACAAACATATACATATATACATACATACATATATGTATGTACACACACACACACAAATGTTCATTTCTTTTTTCGAGACAAAGTCTTGCTATGTTGCCAGGGCTGGAGTACAGTGGCTATCATAGCTCACTGCAGCCTCAAACTCCCAGCCTCATTATGGGAGGATCCTCCTGCCCAACCTCCCCAGTAGCTAGGATTATAGGTGTGTACCACCACGTCCAGCTAATTTTCCTTATTTTTGTAGAGATGGAGTTCTTGCTATGTTGCTCAGGTGGATCTCAAATTCTTGGTCTCAAAGTGATCCTTCCATCTTGGTCTCCCAAAGCACTAGGATTACAGGTGCAAGCTACCATGCATGCATCTATACACACATTTTTAATGCAGCAATTTTTGTAGTTAAAAATGTATTGGAAACTGGCTCGGTGCCTGTGGCTCAATGGGCTAAGGCGCCAGCCATGTACACCTGAGCTGGCGGGTTCAAATCCAGCCAGAGCCTGCCAAACAACAATGACGGCTGCAACCAAAAAATAGCCAGGCGTTGTGGTGAGCGCCTGTAGTCCCAGCTAGTTGGGAGGTAGAGGCAGGAGACTCGCTTGAGCCCAGGAATTGGAGGTTGCTGTGAGCTGTGATGCCACAGCACTCTACCCAGGGTGACAGCTTGAGGCTCTGTCTCAAAAAAAAAAAAATGTATTGGAAACAACTTTGTATTTATTATCAAGGATTGTTTAAATAATTATACTCTATCTCCCTCAAGTAGGGATTATCTGTGGCCTTTAAAATGAGGTAACTTTGACTCGGCACCTGTGGCTCAATGGTTAGGGCGCCAGCCACATACACCAGAGCTGGTGGGTGGGCCTAGGCCTGCCGAACATCAACAACTACAACCAAAAAAACTAGCTTGGCATTGTGGTGGGCACCTGTTGTCCCAGCCAAGTGTTTGAGATTGCTGTGAGCTGTGATGCCACAGCACTCTACTGATGGCCACAAAGTGAGATGCTGTCTCAAAAAAAAAAAAAAAAAAAAAGAGGTAACTTTAGGGAGACGAGGGGCAGTGGCCAGGCAGCCGTGTTCTCCAAGGCTCTGGCTATGTGCTGCGGCCTGAGGGTACCCTCCCCAGCGAGGGGTTATCAGGGATTGCTCTAGTGTGGTACCAGGAATGGCCGACCCGCCTGGGGATTGTTATACACGTAGTGTGGGCAGTTGGAGCAGCGTGGAGTGGATAAGGGAGCGTGCCTCATGCTAAACTGCCAGGGTGCAGAGTCCAGCTCTTCCACCTACTGTTGGGATCATCCAGAGGACGTCACTCCATGTCTGTGACATTAATCCCCTGTGAGGATCAAATGTGAGGTGCTTTAGAACAGGTCCTAGCACGCACCAAGCCTCCACATACCTTTATTACATGTGAGGAAGTAGGGATTAAAAAATGGACAAGAAAACCCAGTCTTTGTGCTGAGGAAACTGGCAGCATGATGGAGAACAGGGTGTGGGGCTTACGTGATGAGGACACATTTCCTGATGTTAGGACAACAAGGAAGAGGGGCCTCCAACCAGGAGGGAGGGTCAGGGGAGGTTGCCCAGAAGTCACAGCCACACCAAGACGTAGAGGAGGCAGGGGTGGGCATTCCCTCTGGTGGAGGAACAGCCTGAGTCAAAGCCCAGAGGTGAGAAAGAGCCTGGTTATTTCCCAGAACTGAAAGAAAGGCTGGTGAAATATCTGAGCACGTACTGAGGTGAAACTAGGTAGAGTAACTCAAGGCTGGGGCAGCTATGCCGGGCCTTCAGCCCGGCAATTCGTGCCTCCCCTACCATTTGCCCTGCTGACCTCTGTTCATCCATCAGGGATTAGCCTAAATGCCACTTCCTCCAGGATGTCCTCCAGGAATCCCACCTTCCACAGGGCTTAAGGTCTGTTTGCTACAGGAGCCCTGGGTGCTTTTCACACTTTATCGTTATTGTTTGTTGTTCTTCCCCTCTGTGAACTCTTCCTCCATAGTTGTGTTTGCATGGCACTTATTTGCCAACACACACCTGTTAGTTATCTGGTTATGGATGGGAGGGTCCACCTCCAGACTGCTTTGGCTCATGAACTTGGCACTGATCCAATCCCCACTGTCAGTTTGTATCTGGGCTTTTAGGGGTGAGGCATGGAGCCCCAGGCCTCCTCTTGGACTTCAAGGAACCATTTGTGCGCTTGCTTCGGCAGCACATATACTAAAATTGGAATCATTTGTTCTCTTGAGGGATTTTTGTTGCCTGGAGCCCTTTGTAATTTGGGGCAGGGTTCCTTCCAGGGTCCTTTTTTCCAAAACTCACACTGATTACACCCCACGCTAGGGTAGCCTCTCCTTTTGAATGTCTCAAAGGATCCCAGGGTGTTGTAGCTAGTAGAACAGGCAGTTTTCAGTTTACTTTGAAGGCCACGTTAACAAGCTATGAAGGATTCATGCTGATTGCCTTGCCCTGGCTATGGGTGTCCTCTGGCCAAACTGAACTCCCTGTTGGGTAAGGTGAGACCGTTCCTGACCTTGAGTCATAAGCGAATGGGCATAGGATAGAAAAGCTAGCTCAGGTGGTCCCTGGCCCCTCCCGTGGTGCCAAGATGGCAGGGGCAGCAGGTGCTCCTCCTCCATTGCCAGTGAGTGTGGGCCACGTGCACTGGTCTTCCCTCCCATCAGTCTGCTCTAGGGGTGTGGCCCCTCCTGGTGTCTTGCCCTGGCCAGCCGCAGAGTTCTGCAAGAGTTTCAGGATCTCATTTATCAAAAAATTATTATAAACACAAATAATAGTGAGTTTACCTCAGTATCACGAACAATGAGTTTATCTCAGAGAGCTTAAACAGTGGTTCTCAACCTTCCTAATGCTGGGACCCTTTAATATAGTTCCTGTGGATCATGACCCACAGGTTGAGAACCGCTGATTTAAGACAACATTTTAACTCTGAAGTGGCAGGCCGAGCGTTTGAGCTCTGAATTTTCCTTGATATAACTTGCCCTTCAGTAAAAACTTGTGCATAAGAATTGGACCGCCTGGAAAACTTGGCATGCCTTTGATCAAAAATACTTGTAGGTGAAGGACCATAAAACAACTGGGGGGCCTGAAAGGGGTTGTTCTCCTTGTCTTCTTTTAGTTTTGAAGAATTTATTTCCCATTCTTTTTGAAAGCTCATTTATCTACAAACAAGACAGTTTGGTTTCCTCTTTCGCAAATGCACAAAAAGGCCAATTGAGGTTAATTTGGGGAGGAAGAGGCAATGGAGATTTAAATGGCAATTTAAAATGTGCCTCCAAATCAAATTTGGGGTCCAAACAACAAAGTCCTGAAAAAAGAACCAACAGTAGGCCGAGCATGTTGGGTCATACCTGTAATCCCAGCACTCTGGGAGGCTGAGGCCGGTGGATTGCTTGAGCTCACAAGTTCAAGACCAGCCTGAGCAAGAGCTAGACTCTGTCTCTAAAAACAGCAGGGTGTTATGGCAGGTGCCTGTAGTCCCAGCTACTCCTGAGGCTGAGGCAAGAGGATCACTTAAGCGCAAGTGTTTAATTTAAGGCTGCTGTGAGCTATATGAGGGTTACAAAGTGAGACTCGGTCTCAAGGAAAAAAAAAAAAAAGAACAAAACAAAACAAAACAACCCTCCTCCCAAACCCCCCAACAGCTCTGAAAAAAACAAGGACCATCAGCCACCACTTTTTCTCACAGGCCATGTAAATGGCACCACACTAATCTTTAGACATAGGTATAAAAATTTACTGGACAGACAAGTGGTACAAAAACTCATAAACGCAAACAACATAGGGAATATCCAACACAAATGGTCTAAAACACCACGCCTAGCAGTCAAAGGTAAATTTCCATTTAACAGCCACTTCTCCTTACACTCCAGCACTTACACACTTACAATAACACCATTCCCTTTACGCATAGGTTTGTAGATTCAAAGCTTTTTCCAAGGGACTTTGAGATGAAGTGTTCATATGTTGCAACAAAACTCACAAATAACAGACAATACAAGGGATAAAAATATGTCAGGGCCTTTCAAACAGATGGAAATCTAAA
Organism: Arctocebus calabarensis; assembly: GCA_963573935.1. Classification (NCBI taxonomy): domain Eukaryota; kingdom Metazoa; phylum Chordata; class Mammalia; order Primates; family Lorisidae; genus Arctocebus; species Arctocebus calabarensis. The sequence continues at coordinate 1,843 of CAUYON010037306.1, read as the reverse complement.
GAGGACAAATATCACTCCCAATGGCACCTTAGACAGTACTTCAAATGCCTCACCACAGGTCTGGAATCCCAAACGACAACTGGAATGCAAAGGGGATGAATGTCACTCCAAATGGATGCAAGGTTCAACCTCCCACATAGGTGGCCTAATCCCGTTGGTCCCTAAGAAAACCTCCCCAAATGGTGGCCTAGTCCCCCCCTTCCCTGAGAACTGCAAATGAGCTCCAAATTTAAACCAGTTTCCCTAGTTCCACTCAGCCTCATGCTTCCCCCCTCAAGGGACCTCAAACAGACAAAACCAACAGGAAGGTCTGAACCTGCCCCCCCACCCAATGGATGGAATCACAGTCTAAATGCATGCCAGGGGACTTAAACCCAACATAAGGCCTAACATCCAGATGCTTTCCAAATCCATTTCCTTCTCCTCATCTCAGTTCAGGTTGTGGGGAGCTATGCCTATTTTGCAGAGACAGAGATGGGAGTTCCCTAGACCTAAAACAGGCTCTGGCAGCTGTGGGGGTCATCCTTTGCTCTCTTACCTGGAAAAGAAATTGTTCCTACCTGTGAAGACCAATGGCTTTGACTTGGGGCTGCTCTCTGACTCTTCCAGAAGTTTGGGGGCACTATTCTACCAGGCACAGATGGGCCTACCCAGGAATGCCAAATTCTCCTACCAAAAGTTCGGCATTTGTCCCAAGGGCTACATCAGAAGACCAAGGACAAGAGGTTTCAGGAGAAGGAAAGAGAATTATTTTGTGGACAAATGAGGAGGCTGGCAGACTCCAATCTCAGCGTATCAGCGTCCTTTGTGATTAATGTTTTGATGTATTCTTTTATAGACTTTTCCCCAAAATGTGTGTTTAAATAATAAAAGATGGTGTGATGTGTGGCATAGAGGAGGTAGTGTAGAGAATGGGAATTAGAGTCCTTGTTCCATGCTATACAGGCCTTTGTTTATTCCTCTGAAATGTGCTTTTTTTCATAACTAGGATTGTAAGTGGTTTCATATATAGAGTTAGACATTTATAAATGACTTAGGTGTCTGCATAATCAAATCTATCCCTTTTTTTGTTTGTAACTTTCTTTTTCTTTTCTTTTTTTTTTTTTTTTTTTGAGACGGGATGTCACTATGTCACCCTCAGTATAGTGCCATGGCATTACAGCTCACAGCAACCTCAAACTCTTGGGTTTCAATGATTCTCTTGCTTCAGCCTCCCAAGTAGCTGGGACTACAGGCACCTGTCACAATGCCCAGCTATATTTTTGTTGTAGTTGTCATTGTTGTTTAGCAGATCTGGGCCGAGTTCAAACCCACCAGACCCAGTGTATGTGGTTGGCGCCCTAACCACTGAGCTATGGGGACTGAACCTGCTTGTAACTTTCTTGCCTTGGCATAATACTAAAAAGACCTTCCCAATTTTAAGTATCATAAAAATATTCTGGGCTCGGCACCTGTGGCTCAACGGGCTAAGGCGCCAGCCATGTACACCTGAGCTGGCGGATTCGAATCCAGCCCAGGCCTGCCAAACAACAATGATGGCTGCAACCAAAAAAAAAAAAAAAAAAAAGGCCAGGCATTGTGGTGAGAGCCTGTAGTCCCAGCTACTTGGGAGGCAGAGGCAGGAGACTCACTTGAGCCCAGGAATTGGAGGTTGCTGTGAGCTGTGATGCCATAGCACTCTATCCAGGGTGACAGCTTGAGCCTCTGTTTCAAAAAAAAAAAAAATATTCTGTACATTTTATGGAAATTGTATTTTGTTTTATTTCATTTTTTGAGACAGAGTTTCACTCTTTTCTCCCTGGGTAGAGTGCCAAGGCATCATCATAGTTCACAACAATCTCAA
>CAUYON010037304.1:0-44597 GCA_963573935.1 Arctocebus calabarensis | reverse complement strand
GGTCCTCCTCGTCCTGGTATGATGCCAGCACCGCATATGGGGGGCCCTCCCATGATGCCGATGATGGGTCCTCCTCCTCCTGGAATGATGCCAGTGGGACCTGGTAAGTTTGAATGTCTTTCCTTCTAGAATCTTCATTGTATTTCAATTCTCCAGTTAAATGGAATTCCCAGTTAGTTGTTTAAATATGTTATCACAGCAAATTAAATTTGGTCAATCATTAATGGTGAACAAAAAGATTCTTGAAAAATATGAGAGAAGGTTGTAAGAAATTAAAAAGGGAAAAAGAAGTATTTCCTTATTAGTATAATTTGTTGCTATCCCAGGACCTTGTACTACTAAAAGCAAGATAGGGCTGTTTCTGTTTTTCTTTTTTTCCCTCCCTCCTGTTTTCATGCTTCATTTTGACTTTTGGCTATTTGTAATGAGTAAAAGGATAGCTGAACTTGTTCCATTTTGGGGATGGGAGAAGGGTAGAGATATTTTCTCAGTTTTGACTCGGAGCAGAGATATCTCTTATTTCTGGTTTAAGGTTGGAGATTAACTGGGCCAGATTAAAAGCCTTAGGTTTTATTAAGGAAGTAGAGGGGAAACCTTACACATCAAATGTTTATTATATTGTAAACATAAATGTACATTATTTCCAAATCTTTCTGATACATGAGCAGGACCTTTGCTTTAAGAGTGAGTCTGCTGGGCGGCTCCTGTGGCTCAGCGAGCAGGGCGCCGGCCCCATATACCGAAGGTGGCGGGTTCTAGCCCGGCCTCGGCCGAACTGCAAAACAAAAAAATAGCCAGGCGCTGTGGCGGGCGCCTGTAGTCCCAGCTACTAGGGAGGCTGAGGCAAGAGAATCGCTTGAGCTCAAGAGCTGGAGGTTGCTGTGAGCAGTGTGACGCCACGGCACTCTACCAAGGGTGATAAAGTGAGACTCTGTCTCTACAAAAAAAAAAAAAAAAAAGATGGAGACTTTATATCTTTTGTATTAACTTGGATAGGGGTGGAACACACTCTTCTCAGTAAAGCATCACAAGAATGGAAAAGCAAGAATCCGATGTAGTTAAATCTAATACGAAGGCAGCAGATGAGCTAATACAAGGGGTGGGGTAGGGGAATGAGGGAACGGGGAGAGGGGAGGAGAAAAAAGGAAGGGGTATGGGGGACACAAGTATAAAAGGGACTTTATCTAACAGAGGCGATCAGTGTAACCTAATTCCTTCTACCCTCAATGAATTCCATATAATAAAAAAAGACTGAGTTACAAAAAACAAATTCAGATCTAATTAATAAGTTCATTAACAGGAGAATCAAAGTATGCACCGATAATCTGCAGCTCTTCCCTCGGGTCTTTCCCTCACCTTTATTGAGTTAAAGATGATCTCAGTTTCTGGGATCTGGTTTGCCAGTTCAGACACCCAACCAAATTGCCATCTCATCCTCTCCATCAGATAGCTGGTGTCCTCCATGTGCTGCTGGGTCATCTGGAGGACCTCGGTGTATTGCTGACTGGATACATTGACCAACCTGAGGGCCTCATCTAATTCTGTGTGTAGTTCAGGTACATCGGGACAGTCTAAGAAACAGAAAGTGACACAGTGAAGAAAAGGTCCATGCAACTTCAAGGTGGGAAGCAAAGGCTTCAATCTCAGCCTTTCTATTTTCCCCTCTGCCTATGAGAGTTCCTAGTTTGTTCCTGTTACATACAGGAACAATTACTAATTACTGGAGTAATTACTAATATTGCCATCATCAGTTTCAAACAAGACCTAGTTTAATTGTTAATTACATGTTTTACATTACAGAAACTGGGCTGGAGACAGAGCTTCTTGTTATGAACTCCAGGAACCTACCACCTATATATAGTATTAAAAAATAACAAACCAGATGAAGCCCCAACTGTGTACCTTTCACTCCACATCTCCTTTATCCTCTCAAAAGCAAACTACTATTTTGAATTTGGATGTATATGTCCAATAATTAGTACAGGAAAAAAGGAAAAGAACCACATGAGTAAATCCACTTAAAATTGGGACAAAAAATATAGTATAGAGAATAAATTAATGTGTGATGTTTGGGAATATTTAATATTATATTTAAAAATATGAGATTATAACTGTAGCTATATGTTTAGTATTACCTTCAATGGGTACCTACCAATGGTGGGGAAATTCAGGTGAAAGTAAACCAAATGTCAATGGAAGAGACAAAATTATTGTATGATAAAATGTACAAGATTTATTTGTAAGAACAAAACTTTGGAAACCAATGTACTTCAGCTAGAGAATGGATAAATTGTGATAATGCTTACACAGACCAACATATACTAGTGAATTAATGAACTAGAAGAGCATGTATTCTGGCTAAACGCTCAAAACTACAGAGTGAAAAACTAAGTTACAAAAGAATACATCAGCAATAACATTTATATTATTAAGAAAAATTATCCAGAATTTGGAGAGAAAGCAAAAGAATGGCTGCATGTCCTTTCAATGTCATACTAAATCATTGCCTAAGAATCCAAAGATCACTTAATTCTGTAGGGAAATGATCCTTTACCAGCCTTACTATTTACTGTCGATTAGGGCCAGACCCTAAGAAGTTATATATAAACTATGGATTGAAAAGTTGCAAATGGTCTTTGTTCAGTAGAGATGTGAATTATTTTGGTTTGATAGAGAAGACAACTGTAAAAGTTATAGTTTTTAATTAGTTTATTCACTAGTTTTATATCGAATTTTGTCATCTTATTTTGGCTTTCTGTCTATCCTTGACTATAAAGGCTCTGTCTTTCTTTTGCTCAAGTCTAATACCCTACGGGTCCCTTCATTAATAAGTTAAATTAATTTTTGACATGTGCACATTTTATGTTTGTATGAATGTTTTTAACTAAAAATTATAATTTGGCACTAGAAAAACATGTAAAACATTTGCTTTGCATGGCGGGCATACACATATACTATTATATATGTATATGTATCGATAACAGCTACACAAATACTACATACGTGTAGTGTCAGTTTATCATCTGTAATGTGGGTGAAAAACCTTATTGCTTGTCTAACATGGAATCTTATACATGAACCAATGTATATAATGGCTGATACAACAATAATGATTAAGTACGCACTGTATATTTTTAATGTTTTTGCCATGATAAGCCTAAAATCATTGAAAACTTAAAATTGTGGTAATAGTAATTTAAATTTCCCTTTAGATACTTGACTTGAGGACAAAGAAAGTAAATATATTGATTTGTGAACACAAAGGGAATTGCCTTAGGAAAGATTCTTGGTGGATAGTTGAAAATATCTGGAGAATAGGGAGATCTAATACAGTTTCCTGTTTTGGCTCAGAAACTATTTTCAAACCAAACAAAGTAAATAAATTTCATTGGAGGTTGTACGTCATTACTTTTGCAAATAAAATTAGGCACAACTTAAGGCCCTAGAGCCATTTTGGTGGTCATTTTTTCTCCAAATGGCCCAATTTTCTTTTGTTCTTTATAGTTCCAAATTTGCATATAGCATGAGCTAGCAATGTGTAAATTTTAATGCTAAAAGAAAAACAATGATAGAAGTTCCATCAATACTTCTACTTCTATAGGAGTATAGGAGTTTCCTCTTATGAGTATAGATAAATTACATCTGTATACTTGTTTGCAAATGATTTTTAAATAATCCAGAAAAACTAAAAAAGAAAAAAACCACAAATTTATACTTTGGGGAATCACCTTCAATGGGTGCATACCAATGGGGGGGAAGTTCAGAGTTATGATCTCGGAGTCCCTCCCCACCCCGCCTTGGTATGCAGCCAATAATATGAAGTACAAGCATTATAGATCTGTGGGTATGAGCTTAAGTTTGAGCTTTAGAGTCAGACTGATCCAGACCGAATTTCTGGTTGCAATAACCTGGCTGACCTTCAGCTGGTAATGAAACTCTTGGAGTTTTGTCATATGCAAAATGTGGGGAAAAGCTTACTGTTGTATGAAATGAAATATTATGCATGAACCAATTTATATAATGTCTCTCATCAGCTAAATTTGCTGCAAATCACTCACTGTAAAGCCAATGGGGAGTTTCTGCCTGTGCTCTTTGCTCTTTCTGTAAATGTAAATCCTACTCCGGTGGTTGTGACTTTGAGGGATTTAAGGGTGCAAAAGCCATTATTTTGCAGCTAACAAGTTATAATCTGATCTTTCCTGAACTTAATTTATAGAATAATTTTGCTAGAACTCAAAGATTGTCTTAGGTCCTTTATTTACAGATCTCTCGGCTGAGGCCTTGACTGCCTAGATGACTTGCACCAAATCACTAGCTAGTGTGTTAGGGTAATTATCGATATATTAATTTGTGTTTCACCTACGATACCTTGCAACCTCCTACTCCAAGCCATTAGCCACACTTTCTAAATTTGTATCCCTTAGGGCGTTAGTGAGATAAAATGCAGAAGCATCGGAATTAAAAGCTCTTATTGTATTTTGTAAGAAAATTTGCCAAATGACCCATGTGAAGTAGGAGGAGTAACGATAGTCAGGAGAAGGAAAGCGGGGTGAGGGGAGAGATGAGGAAAAGGAGGGTGATTTCCTGGGGAAGGAAGGAGAAAGGTCACTCTTGGCCAAGTCGAGGAGGGACAGGGTTTCTGGGGCTGATGAAGAGAAGCCACTTTCCCTATTTAAATATTAATTAGATAATTAATTAACCTAACAATAAGAAAGAACCCATGCCACTTCCCCAAAAAGATCTCACTTGATTCAAGGTAGATTTACACAATGGAAAGATTTCTCTCATTGGTGAGTTCTTTTCTGCCTTGTAGTGAGAAGGGAGGAGTTGCCTTAATTTGCCCATTGTTTACCTCTTTTGCATATACTGGTGGATTTTTTAATTTTTTGGTCTTTAATCAATAAAATATTTCACAGAAACAATTAGAGAATATGAGAAAGTGAAAGAATGACATACTTTGAGATAATAAAAATGTACAAGCCTACAATGAACATTGCCAGATGGAAACTAGCACATGAAAAAGTACTAGAAGAAAGGCTGGTGAATCCATCATGCTTGTGAAAGTGAGATTTTTTGTCTCCTGTCCAGATTACTATTGAAACTTCAAGAAAATAGTGGTTATTTACCTTCAGAGAGGTAATCCTGACATTTTTGGCATCCTTCATGAAATTTAAAACATTCTGAGGAATTCTGGCCAAGCTCCCCACACGATCTTCTGTCCTGTGCAGGTAACATCAAGTCTCCCTGGTCAGGGCCTGCAGGAAATGCAACATTTACAGGTTAGGTCATTAGAGCTTGTACTTGAATGAAGTGGAGATAATATCACTGTTTTTTCTCACCAGTGCTTTCAAAATCTTTTGCCTGTTATTCAATCATAGGAGTGCTTATTTGTGCAACCATTTCCTAGGACAATTTGACAGCTATGAATACTAAAATTTGCACATTTCCTTAACTCCAGGAATCTCGTTACTAGGAATTAGTACACACTCACACAATCATATTAATGCATGTAATTTTATTTTCTAGAAGGAATCATGAAGAATTATTAATAGCAACTATCTTTGGAACAGGAACTTGATAGGGTGGGAGAAGGTTGCTTTCATTCATTTTTTTCCTTTCTATATGTTAATTATTTTAAAGTTAGTGGATCTTGTTTTTAATCATTAATATTTTTGATGTCAGTAGAGTTAAGGAAATTGGTGATTGTACTCCATTTTTTAGAGATTTCTCTCCATTAGAAAGAAACTTCTAATAATTATTTTATATTTTTATTTTTTTAATTTAATTGATTATTTTTATTGAGACAGAGTCTCACTTTGTCTCCCTTGGTAGAGTGCTGTGGCATCATAGTTCACAGGAACCTCAAACTCTTCAGCTCAAATAATCCTCTTGCCTCAGTCTCCCGAGGAGCTGGGACTACAGGCATGTCACAATGCTCGGCTATTTATTTTTTTGAGACTGGGTCTTGCTCTTGTTCAGACTGGTCTGTGAACTCCTGAGCTCAGATGAACCACCTGCCTTGGTCCCCAGAGTGCTGGGATTACAGGCGTGAGCCACCACACCTGGCCTTATTTTATATTCTTAATGTTATACTTGGGAAGTACACTGGAGTATACTTGGAAATGTCTACTTTTTAAGCTGAGTGATTGATATTTATGTTATTAGTATTCTTTTTTACATTTCATATACGAGGTCAGACAATTAAGTTTGTGAACTCATCTTAGACAATGTGCTACGCACCTCATTGCTGCGTATCACCATGATCACCTCCAAAGTACTCCACGTGGGAAGCTGTGGGCTGACACCAGTGCCTAGTCTACCCTTCAAAGCAATGTTGGAACTCTTTTGTTGGAACGGTTATCAGAGCTGTCATTGTGCTATGTCTGACAATTAAGTTTGTGAACTCATCCTAGAAAAAGTGCTTTGAAAGATGGACTAGGCACTAGCGTCAGTGCATAGCTTCCCAAGGGGAGTACTTAGAAGATGACTGTAGTGATATTCAGCAATAATGTATTCAACATTTTTTCTAGAATAAGTTCCTGAACTTAATTGTCCAACCTGTTATACATAATAAATATCATGTTATGAACATTGGGTCAAAGATTAAAACAAATGTCTTAAAGCAAATCACATTTTGAGGACCCTATTTTTTTTCTAGGAGAAAAAACAATACGCATAAAGAGAGAAGTTAATCCAAAAGAAAACTGGTAGTTCTCAGTGTAATGTCTGGGATTAGGAAAAATTTACTGCTGATTTGCAACCTGATAATTTTCTATTATAGTAAATCCTCAACATATAAAAGTGACATTTTTTATTTTGAGATAAACTGTAAAGTCCTTTGTTCAAAAACAATGAAACACTGTTAGCAGGTCTGATATGGAAGGCAGCATCTCCTTTGGCTACTGGAAATTCATTTCTTCCTAGCTGCCTTCCTGGACCCTCCTCTCTGCCCCACAGAACCCCTTGTGAGGAGTTCCACTGTAGAATTCATCCCAGTTTTATGCAATGTTTGCTTTCTTTCATTCTTTGTTTTGTTTTTTCCCGGTTTTTGGCGGGGGGCGGGTTTGAACCCGCCACCTCCGGTTTATGGGGCCGGTGCCCTACTCCTTTGAGCCACAGGCACCGCCCCTGTCGTGTTTGCTTTCTTATCTTTCTTATTAGAATCTGAGCCTCTTTAGGGAAGAGACTCAGTGTTGTCATTTCAATTTTGTCTTTATTCTGTACCTTCTTCTGACATTTCACTTAGGATATGGTCATGTAATGGTCCATTAATCTGCCTATTTTCCTTTCTCTGGACTGAGTTCCTAGCAGTCAGGGGCTGTGTCATAATCATTATTATATTCTCAGCATCTAGATTAATACCCGGGCAGCAAATTCCAGGTGGTTATGACACCAGTACCCCATCCTGCACCCATGGCATAATCTATCACTTCACTCAGACCTCAGCACCCTTCCACGCAGCCACTTTAATTGTGTTAAATCTCCCAGTCCCCACTTGCCTATCTGTTTCACCTGTGGGAAAATGAAGGTCAGTAAACACTCTGTAAGGCAGGATGAGAACCACATTTCCTGGCATTCAGCACTGTATGAAGCCACAGCAGAATGTGATCTCCTCTGTTCTTTCCAGGGATTTATAAGACAAGTGCGGACAATCGCAGGAACTATTCAGGAACTGAGGTCTTTCTAGACCAAGGTGGGGAAGAATTGCTTCCACATAGAGACTACAATGAAAGCACACTCAATAAAATAAAAAATAACATTAAATATTAAGGTATTTCAGACTTTTTAATCATTGCTCATTGTTCAGTTTTAGCTATTTTTCTAATTTTGGCTCTTAGCACTATCATGATCAGCAAGGCCCATCCATGAAGGCTGATGGACATATGAAACTGTCTCAGTAAACAGAAGTTGTAACTGACAAGAAGGGAGGGTTAGTTTCCTGTTGCTTACTCTAACAGATTTCCATCAATTTAATGGTTTGAAACAACACAAATTCCTTATTTTACAGTTTTCTAGGGCAGAAGTCTGAAGTAGGTCTCACTTTAGACATCTGAAATCAAAATATCTTCAACTTAAGGTGTCAGCAGAGCAGGTGTTTTGTGGAGATTCTAGAGGAGTGGTTCTCAACCTTCCTAATGCCGTGACCCTTTAATACAGTTCCTCATGTTGTGGTGACCCCCAAGTGTAAAATTATCTCCCTTCCCTTCCCTTCCATTTCCTTCCTTCCTTCCTTGAGTCTCACTCACTCTAGGCCCAGGCTAGAGTGCCCCATGGCCTCAACCTAGCTCACAGCAACCTCAAACTCCTGGGTTCAAGCAATCCTACTGCCTCAGCCTCCCAAGTGACTACAACCACTGGCACCTCCACTGTGGCCTGCTAATTTTTCTATTTTTAGTAGAGCTGGAGGTCACACTTTTGTTTAGACTTGGTCTTGAACTAAAGGAGTCCCCTACCTCTGCCTCCCAGAGTGCTAGGGTTACAGGCATGAGCCATTGTGACTGGCTAGGAGAATTCTTTTCCATACCATTCCCAGCTTCTAGAGACCACCCACATTCCTTGACACGTGGTCCCTTCCTCTCCCTTCAAGGCCAGTAAAGTAGGGCCAAGTCCTTCTCTTGGTGCTGTCTCTATTGATTCCTTTCTGCCTCTGTCTTCCACTTTACAGACCCTTATGATTACATTGAAACCACTCCAATAATCCAGTATCATTTCCCTATTTTGAATTCAATGGACTAGCAACCTCGATTTCACCTACAACCTTAATTTCTCTTTGTCAGGTAACATAAACTCACAGGTTGTGGGGATCAGGGGGTGGGTATCTTTGGGCAGTCTTCATTTTGCCTACCTACCACATAGGGAAATACACAAAATGTCAACTCATTAGGCAGATTTTGCAGGGGCTTCTTCCTCACTGACCACCTGTTCAGACAGGGGATGGAAACCACAGACAAATGCCCTATAGCCTCTGCCTGACTATTCTTGACAATAGTCCACATTTGCTCATGTAGGAGCTGAATGCTTCCTCTGCTGAGGTCCCTGGGTACCCTCTGCTGAGGTCCCTGGGTACCCTCGGGCTATACTGGAGAAAGGAGTATAATAGTGTGACATATGCTTTATTCGCTGTTTTTCTTTCTTTCTTTTTTTTTTTTTAAATATTTTCATTTACAAGGGATCTTGGCCATCTAGATTATCAGTGAGGTGGACGCAGTATGGAGGGGAAAGGTGTGCTTGAGAAACTGAGGGTTGGAGCTGGTCCTGGCTAGGTGCCTAAGGAGGAAGCTGAACAGATGGCAGAAACCCATGTTCTTGGTTGATGGGTAGAAGGGAGTTGAGTGGTTGGGGAATTATTTACATTTTCAATCATTACCAGTCCCAGGCTCATCCAAATGTGGATCTCGTGTGTAAAGTTGCTACACAGTATGAAGAAGGGGCACCATTTTGTTCCAGCAAACACATTCTGAGTATTATTCCAAGACAGTAAAAGATCAGGCAAAAATTATCTGATACCACCCCGGTGTAGATAGAGACTCAGTCTTACTGGCCTGATGCTTCTCCTGAATATATGTGATGATTTTGGAACCTCAGGAGAGAATACCAGAAAAACCACCTGACTTATAAGAAAAGTCTACTAGACCCTAAAATAGAACCCATCAATTCCAGTAAGGATGGCTCTTCTCTGTTCATGGACCAATGAGTCCGGACGGATATCATGCACTGCTTCCTGGCTTCAGTTTCTGAAACAGGTGAGGTAAACCCCTCCCCTTTGGAGGCCAGTTATTCAATGTCATGGCAATTTTGAGAACCTGATTCAGTTGTTGCCAGCTACAGATGATATAACTGGAGAATAGTCAGCTGGAAGGAGCCCATTTTATTTTTCATCTCAGAGGTGATCAGCCTTTTACTTGGCTTAGTGGTCAGTACAATAACCAAGGAAATGCGCTTCACCCACCCCACAGCTCTCAATTCTGAAATGCTGCTATCTAAGATACTCCATAGAAGCTCCATAACTTCTACCTTAAAACATGAAGCCTCATTGTTTGACCAATATGGAATATTATGAGGCATGATTAGTATCGATAGAAGGTAATTCTTATGTAATATTTCTGTAGTTTCAGGTTTATGCATAAACTTTAGATGATTTTGTGCATAAACTTTCTGAGTTAAAGAATGACAGTGATACAGAGAAGGGTATAGAGGGGCTAAATTGCTCTGGTTATAGGTGAAGTTAAGCTTCTTCAAAAACTAGGAGTATTGAAGATTCAAGACCCATTTTTAAAGAAACCCCCTCACGTTCAGGCAAGATAGAGCTGAACATAGGAATATAGGAAGGAATCGTGTTTTTTAAATTCTCACTATAATAGCATTTTCTCCTTTCAGCTTTGAAAATTTGCTCCAAAAAGAGAGAACGGCACTAGAGTTTTCAACGATGGTGGAAGAAGAATGGTGTTTGGCAGAGTTCAAGGCTTCTTGTAAGAGGCTCTGAAACTGATTACCCATAAATCATCACTTTAAGAAACGCTATGGAATGACTCAGAAAGCAGCTACCACTTCCGAAGCTAAACACAACTTTGATTTTAGTATAGACATCTAAGTAAAAGTAATCTTTCAATACTTGCCTTTGTCCTGTTTTGGTAACTCTTCGATTGCATTCAGTGTCTCAGTAATTGTTTCACCGACACTTTCATAAATAGAGAGACTGAAATTACGGAACAGTTGGAAGAAGTTGGGAAGGTCCCAATTTTGCACAAAATCCTCCTTTTCGGTTGGCTCTTTGGATAAAGCCGGAGAAAAGTCAGACTCTATTAAGTCTGTATCTGACATGAAATACGATTGAAAAGCTTGGTCAAATTCTTGCTGCATCTGTTTGAAGACATGCAGACTCCTGTTAAAGAGAGATTTCACGTCCACCATCAGCCGGCTGAACACGTCCTCCAACTGGGTCAGCTGTGAGTCTTCCTCCAGGAACTTTTCACTGATGGGGAGATCCGTTTCATCATCTTCACGGAAGGGAAATAGAAACCGATATATCTTCCTGAAAAACTGTTCAATCTGTGGGGTGGGGAGCAGAAATAAAATAAATATTTATTTTTTTTCTGGATCATTTCTTCTAGTGAATTTTAAAGTCAACTTATAGTAGTCATTTCAAATCAAGAACAATCCTGGGCAAGTAGGAATGGGCGATTAATTTTAAAATAATATAAATATTAACACTCTTGTACCTGGATTTGACTTTGTGGAAATAGGATCTGAAATTCTTTCTCGTTTACATTTGCCCATCAATGATCTGAAAAGGTCAAGTTTTTGTAATGTTGGTAAGTTATAGCCAGATGTGCTGGTGACAGCTGGCAAGCCCTTTTTTATATGGCCCCATGGACACTGCCTAAAAACTATGAAGAAGACTCTTTTCACGTCCATCTCAGTTCTTTTTAAAAAAAAAAAAATATATCTATATATATTTTAAAAGACAGAGTCTTTTTTTTTGCCCTACTAGAGTGCCAATGGCATCAGTCTAGCTCACTGCAACCTCAAACTCCTGGGTCCACGTGATCCTGCTGCCTCAGCCTCCTGAGTAGCTGCGACAATGCCCAGCTATTTTTTTCTATTTTTAGTAGAGACAGTGTCTTGGTCTTCCTCGGGTTAGTTTCAAACTCCTCAACTCAAAAGATCCTCCCACCTTGGCCTCCCAGCATGCTAGGATTACAGGGATGAGCCACCTTATCTGGTCTCTAAAAATAATTTTTAGAGGAATGTCATTAGTGGCTTTATACTTTCCTCTTTCCCATCTCATAAATTAGTCTATGGACAGGAAACACATCTATGCTCAACTTAGATGCCCAGTACAGCTTAATATATTACCATAGTGATCAAAGCCCTCCTTGGTTATGGTCAAAGAAATGAAGCTTTAATTGCAGAATTTCTGGAATCACTCAGTAGAAGAAAATATTCCAGCAGCCATACTATGCTCTGCTTCATCTATGTGGCAACAGGTCTGGGAAGACCAGAGATGGCCTTATGTGATAGTGATATGGGTATGTTAAGTGTTACCAACTACTGAGTACTACTGCTTTATCATCATCCCTGTGCTTGTTAAAAAATTCTCCAGGAATTTTTAGAGGACTCATGCCTTTCTCAGAAAATGATCTGGATGGATTAATAGCCTCTCCCTCTACCAGCTTCTTTTTACTTGACTAAATCCACAAAGACACAACTTTAAAGTCCCTGGAAAATTTCATAAGATCACACAAGTGGCCCAGATGAGAATAGCCCCCAAATCTCCAGACTTCCAGCTGGTACATATTCCACCATATACTGGTGTATAAAAGAGTGATAGTGGCTCTAAAATTAGAGCAGATGTGATTAACCGTGGAGGCAAATTAACTTGGCACATCCATTACCACAGTGGCTGCTCCGTTCGTAATTGTGCATGGCATTGCCAAGCCAGGCGCACACTCTAATTAGTGCCTGCTCTCACTGGGAGAGTGAAATTCCACTAATTCTTTTAACTCAGCTCACTTCTTGAAAGAAGAGAGAAATCCAGGCCAATTGGAGTCTTATGGGGCACAGCTCACCCTATTGAGGTCATGACCATCTGTGATTTCTTCTGCCCAGAAGATAGCCAATGGGGACAAAAAGAAAGCATGCCAGTCCCACAGGACATACACGGTTCTGGCAGAAGTAGGCATGAAGGGGGAGGTGTATGTGTGCGTGGGTGAATGCACATGTATGTGCACGCTACATACGAGAGCAAGCACAGTGCAGGAGAAATTCAGGAGGCAGAGAATGTTTCCAAATATTTGGCCTCCAGGGTGAAAACTTGAAGCATCCTGAAATCAGAGACTCCAATACTATGGTTCAAAATACAACTCAATCAATGTTTATTGGATGCCTACAATGCTCAAATGGAGGCAAGTAAGATATGATCCCTGCCCTCTGCCCTCAAGGCCCTTACAGTCTAGTGGGAACATGGTCATGAATAACAAACACAAGACAGAAAGTCAGGATGTTTCTAAGAGACATACGTAGAGTATCATTAAAAGGAAGGATAAACTATGAGTGGATGTTCTAACTTATAAAGTGTATATACCCAGGTGATGGTACATAAGCATTAGTGGCAAATTCTAGAATGCAAAAGGCCAGTATTCTGTTGGCCTATCTACATGTGTTCCAAATATTAATATAAATTAATAAAAAAGTAAGCTATAGTAGGTGCCTTAAGAACTATGAAATCTTGATCTCTATTTTTCTCTTACCGGATTTTTCACAGAGGACCTACTAGGTTGGCAGTGCGTATAAAATCTCAGGCAGTGGCTTTCCAGGCACGACCTGCATTCATCCCAGGAATCTGCCAAAGACACGTGGCACAGCCTTTCTTCTTTTTCCAGGTGTTCTTGAACTTCATTCATAAGTTTCAAGGCCTCCTAATTAAAAATAGAAACAAAAGCCCCATTTCCATTTCATGATTCTATACATACCTTAATTGATTTCCCCCTTTGAAATGCGTGTATTCTAAACTCCTTCAGAGCCCAGGCAGCTGGCAGATTTCCTCTAATGCTTTCTGTTTGATTAAGCGCACTGATTGATCCCTAGGGGAGACTGTGACTCTTGTTCATCTGTTCATTCTTTCAACAAATATGTATTGGGTGTTTGCTGTGAGCCTGCAATGAAGACTGTGATTTTATTGCTTACTTGCCTGTCTTCACATCTAGTCCATGAAGGATTGGAAGGTGGGCTTTAACATTCATAAAACTGACACATTTTATTTCCTCCATTTATGCTAATTGCTATATGTTCTCAAACATTATAAAAAAGAGCAATTCTTGTACATCCAATCAAATTTTCCCATTGAGTTACATTCTAATTGCAGAGATGCCATCTTTGGACCATCTTTGGACAGTCTTCATTTATCTTGGCCATATTCTGAGCACTCTGCCCGGGGGTGTTTGTGAACTTGGCCAGGTCCTTCTTGGGGGATAAGGAACCCAGCCACAGTGGCACTTGCCCCAGGGGCCTCAGCCCTCTCCTGGAGTTCCCCACAGGCCGGCACCAGGCATATCGGACTTTTCCTCTTGTGCCCCTGCCTGACCCCTGGTCTCCCTGCAAGTGTGGACTTCTGAGGCCCAGCCCCTTCCTTGTCTGAGATACAGTTCAGGAGAGTGAGGGAGTGTAATGGAACTGTCCATAAGACAGCCTCAGAGCTAAAGGGACTCCTTTAAATAAAAACACATCAAGGAGAAGAGTTTCTGTACTTAAAACCATTTATGATGCGTTTTTACCCAAAGGAAAAGGAAAAAAAAAAAAACCTTTCTTGGACAGCACCTGTGGCTCAGCAAGTAGGGCAACAGCCCCATATACCGAGGGTGGCAGGTTCAAACCTGGCTCTGGCCGAACTGCAAAAAATGAATAAACAGAAAAAATAACTGGGCGTTGTGGCAGGCGCCTGTAGTCCCAGCTACTTGGGAGGCTGAGGCAAGAGAATTGCCTAAGCCCAGGAGTTGGAGGTTGCTGTGAGCTGTGATGCCATGGTACTCTACCAAAGGCCATAAAGTGAGACTCTGTCTCTCTAGAAAATAAATAAATAAATAAATAACCTTTCTTGGCATATTAAGCCCAAGGAATTACTCAGGCACTGACAATCTTCCACATCTTCTCTGCCCCGCTGGGAGTTTTCAGCTGCCCTCATGGCAACCTTCTGGTGCTAAGCCAGGTAGCATTTGCTACAGACCACGTGCCAAAACGGGCAGGGCCCCAGCCTGCCAAAATGCACATTGTGACCTGGAGCTTTGCAGAATAGTTTTGCAATCCTGCATCTTCTTAAGGACGGGTGTTTCACCATGACAGGCAACAATGCCTCTGGGACTTCCTCCCTCAGTCCCAGTTCTAAATATCACACTCATTGTTGTCCTCATAAACCCATATCCTAATACTCCCAACTCCAAGCTACACTCACCGAGTCCCCTGCGCAAATTACTCAGAATCTCGAAGCCTCAGTCTCCTCATCACCCAGCAGGAACAACAGGACCTACTTCTCAAGATTTTTACATTAAATATGTAAGCAAGTCACCTCGCCATTGTTATAATTAGTATGCATAGATTTTTTTCCATGCATCTCCCGGAAACGTAACAGAAACCATTTACCAAATCAGAATCCCAGGTTTTGGGGGTACAATGTTGTCATGGCGGAAGTAGGTCTCCGGCTTACGAATGTCCTCTCCACCCGTCCCGTCTCCCACTAAATGTTCCACCCGCCCGCAGAATCCATGCTTGGAACTCTATTCCTGTAATTCACAGCTTATCAAAAGTGCCAGATAACCTTGGTGGGGAAGCATATCACCCTTAGCTACTCTAGAGCTTTCTACTTAGGAATGTAAGTTTCAGGTGTTCTCACTTAAATAGTAACAGGGAGGGGATGAGAGAGGAGATGGTGAGGGCGCTGGGTCACCCGAGGATAAGGTGGTTCCCAGGACCAGGAGACCTGGTACTGCCAGCACCCTGTCTGCCAATCATAATTTGTCTAAACTGACCTAGGTTTAAAGTAATTTTAGGGAGGGCGACTTAGGGCTAAACAGGTGTCTTATTGATTAACTTTCTAGTTGAGTGACCCAAACTTAAAAGCATAATTTCCCGAGTTTTTATACAATAAGTAGGTTTTTAAGTATAAAGAAAAATCCCGCTGGTTCCTGGAATTCTTCAGAGCCAGAATGGACCCACCATTTGTTCACTCGACTTGCTCTGAACTGGAATACTCTTTTTACAGACTTATACCCTATTTCTCTTGTCAGGAGGCTCAAGAAACTGAGAAAAACAGAAAGTCAGGGAGCCCCCACGCACAGGTCTGCTGACTTTCTCCCAGTTGGTTCTTTACAGTGTTGGAGGAGCACATTAATCAGCATCTCCAATTCCAGTTTTCTTCACTGTAAAGTGAAAGTAATAGTTTACCTAGATGTTTGAAGCACTCCTGTGACAATGCATTCTGTGAAGGCTCTGCGTGAATAAATGACATCTCGTTGCGATTCCCAGATGGCCAGGCTCGCGAGCCCACGAGGAAAGAACCCAGCGGAGGGGTTCTGCATTTTTCTGATGAGGAGCTGCCTTACAGTTCCTCAAAGTCTTTTGATTGCTGCCCCAAACGGAAGAGCGTTTGCAGCTGCTGGTCAGGCAACCGCCTTCCCTTGCCGGGAACCCTGCCTGACCCGGGGTGGTAGACGTGGTAGCAACATCGACAGGTCTGGTGACAGGCTGACACACAGTTTTGAGAACAGCCTGTCATACCACCCTGGTCCAGTTGCATAATGGACTTCCAGAGGCCTTGATGGGCAGAAGTGATGCAAGCAGCTATCTGGAATTTGGTGGTTCCCAACTTTAGCCACATAGGCATAGGTACTATGTGTAGGTTGGATGTATTAGAACTTCTCGTTGTTTTTTATTTTCATTAAAAAATTATCTGAGGGGCAATGGGGCATTATTTAATCTGTGTAGACTTTCAGTTTTTGCAAGATGAAAAGATTTTTGAAGCTAGGTTACACAACATCGTGAATACATTTAACACTCATGAATAGTCCCCTTTAAAATGGTTAAGATGGTAACTTTTATGTCATGTGTACTTTATCACAATTTAACGTTTTTTAAAAGATAAAAATAAAAAGTAATTTACCATCAACATGAAAATGTAAAACGTTTTCCAAACTGTTTTTTTTTTTTTTTTGGATAGTTTTTGATTCCTCTTTAATTTAAGGGTAATTTTAGAAAACAACTCTTTGATAAAATTTAATCATTTTGAGTGTTATGGTAATTGTTAATGTTATTGAACTACGAGCTGTGTAATGTCTATGGTTTAGAAAGTTACTGAACTTTATACTGTAGCATAGGAATAGTATTTAATATCTATCCAAGGACATTTGAATACTCCACTGATAAATTTGAATTTGAATTTAAAAGCATGGATTAGGCTGATGTATGATGATGATGATGATTACTTTTGAGACAGAGTTTCACTTTTTTCCTCTGGGTAGAGTGCTCTGGCTTCATAGCTCCCAGCAACCTCAAACTCTTGGGCTAAAGTGATCCTCTTGCTTTAGCCTCCCTAGTAGCTGAGACTACAGGCGCCCACCACAAATGCCCGGCTATTTTTAGAGATGAGGTCTCGGTCTGGCTTAGGCTGGTCTCGGGCTCCTGAGCTCGGGCAATCCACCTGCCTTGGCCACCCCGAGTGCTGGAATTACAGGTGTGAGTGACTGCACCTGGCCTAGGCTGATATATTATTTAATATCTACCTATACTTTCTTCAGGAGCTTAGGTTAGACATGTTTTGAATGTAGCCAACAGCAGGTGGGGTTTTGGGGAAAAGTAGCCCCCTCCACATTCCAGAAGCATTCATTGGCCATGGCTCCCCCTCCGCCTACAGTCAATTGAAATGAAATAGCATTTAAAATGATTCAGGGAGACTGATAGATGTTATTATCTAGTTTTAATTAATCTTCACTAAATGAACAGGAGCTGAAAAGACTCTTTAAAAAACCTCAGCAGATTAAAAACATATGAATAAGTTAAGTTCAGGTGGACAAAAAAAAACAAATGGCAGAGTTGACAGTTTGTCACGAGCTCTTTATTTGCCATGTGACAAAGTGGAACTATAATGATCTAATAAGATTTGGCAAGGCAGCTAAAAGTTTCAAAATGTCTAGAAGTTTATTAGAAATATGGATTTACCTATAGTCCTAGCCACTCGGGAGGCTGAGACAAGAGAATCGCTTAAGCCCAAGAGTTTGAGGTTGAGCCCAAAATTCCGTGGAACACTTCTGACACATTTCTCCCTACACATCCTTTTCGGTGATTATCTAGTTAAGGTTTCACTATGATTGTAACCCGTTTATCTCCGGAGACTCTGAGGAGGCAACACCCTTAGACAACAGGTGTTGTGATATTGGGAGAGTAAAGGTTACTTTGATAATGTGTTCTCTGGTAATTCTCTTAGATATTTTGTTAAGTGAAAATCACCTTTTTGTTGTTTAAACATTTTGCATTGTTAGAATGAAGACTGCTTTGATGTTATTTCTCATCAGATAAAGTTAAAATATTCTAGGTTGGTTTCCTTGTATTTCACTATAAAAATTACTAGAATTCTAACTGAGGCAATACAGAATTGAGAGGCTACTCTTGCTGTTCTCCAGAATTACCTTGTGACAAAGAAAGCTTGTCTCTGCAAATTGGTTGACAGTGACAGGCAGCCGGACCCTCTCTAGCCGGTCACATTTGGAAATCACTAATCTAGCCCAAAACTCCGTGAACACTTCTGACCCAACATGCTAGCTCAGAAAGGATTAAGGATAAAGTATTTTTGAGAAAGTAGAACGTCTCCGAGATGAATCCTCCAAATTCTTGGGGTTGGAGTCCTGCAGAGGCCTTTTGTACAAGGAACACTTCTTTGAAGAAAGGTGAAGTTTCCTTCAAACTTTTCCTCTAATAAAATCAGCTCTCCAGAAAATATATTGTTAGGGAAAAGAAGTAACTCACCAATTGTAGTAACAAGTACAGTATTTACGATTCAGATCCGTTTGAGAATAGATATTATTTTTAATTACTGTACCTGCTTTTCTTCTCTGCATTTCTTCAGGGTTTTCATTAGATTGGAATGTTCCTCCTCTTTCTTTTCCATCACAATTTTCATTTGCTTAATACCGATCAAGGCCTTCTTCACCTCTTCATCTACATTTATCTCCCCAGCCTCAGAAAAACCTAAAAGACACGTTACAGTTTTTTTCTGTGATATCTGACCGGATTACAGAACAATGAGCTCACCAATATTTCATATCCCCTAAACCCAGGCTTAATTGTTGTCATACCCTCTTATTCTGAAAGCAGATCAGAATGAATTGGCTGTTGGCTGCCGCGTGGACAGTCCCTTTGTTCCTCACTCCCCAGCTCCTAACCAAGCAGGAGTTCACTTAATCTCATTCTTGTCATTTTCCCTCCAGTCCTATTTTCATATATCTTTTTTTTCTTTAGACTCAAGTGTGTTTATATTAGAGACAATTTCACATTGTCTTCACAAACCATTCATTACAAACACCTGTCTGGGAATCTCAACTATACTGAATGGTTCCTATTTCTTTCGGCTTTAATTACCTTTCAAGGAAGCATCAAACCTAGAAAGCATCTCATATAATATGAGATGCCTTAATAACTCAGTGGATGTCTCTTATATACCTTTCTTTTTTTTTTTGGAAACAGTTTCACTTTGTTACCCTTGGTAGAGTGCCATGGTGTCATAGATCACAGCAACCTCAAACTCTTGGGCTCAAGCAATTCTCTTGTCTCAGCCTCCCAAATAGCTGGGACTATAGGTGCCTGCCTCAACACTCAGCTATTTTAGAGAAAAGCCAGCTCTGGCTCTGGCTGGTCTCCAATCTTGAGCTCAGGCAAGCCACCTGTCTTGGCCTCCCAGGGTGCTCGGATTACAGGCATGAGCCACTGCACCTGGCCCCCATATACCTTTCTTTTTTCTTTCTATTTTTTAAGAGCTAGAGTCCGGGTCTGTCAGCCAGGCTGGAGTGCAGTAGTAGCAGAATCATAGGCTGCTGTAACCACAAACTCCTAGGCTCAAGTGATCCTCCCACCTCAACCTTTAGAGTAACTGGGACCAGAGGCACATGCCACTGTGCCCAATTACTTTTTAAATTGTTTGTAGCGATGGGGTCTTGCTATGTTGCCCAGGCTGGTCTCGAACTACTGGGTTCAATTTTGAACCTCCTGCCTTGGCCTCCTGAAGTGCTAAGATTATAGGTGTGAATCACCACGACTTGCCCTTGTACACCTTTAATTTAAAAAAAATCATTGTTATTCTGTCTTCACAATAGCCAATGTGGCCTCCTAAGAAGTTTACTCTTGTCTCTGGATTTAACTATAGCTCCAAGTGAGGTCCATTTTGGCTAATTTATCTTCTAAGTGTTAAGTACCCGAAACGCATATCACCAAAAGTCCCAAGTGAATGGCCACAGAACAACCAGATTTGATGAAATTATTTGCAACCTTTTATCCCCCGCTAACTTAAGAATAATTGCACACATGACTCTAATCCTTTAAATTTTTCAAAGGCTAGAAACGTATTTCACTGTTCGTTAAAGCCTCACGGAGATATCAACCAGCTGGCTGATACCAAAAAAATGCAGTCAAAAAGCTGGCAGCTTTTATCCACACAAAGCAAACATCTGGAACTGTGAATGCTTGCAGAGACTTGATTGGAATTTTCTATTTGTATCCAGATGTTTGGCATCACGACGCCTTGAATCAAATGCCTGCAGAATGTGTCACCAGGAAATGTCGCGAATGTGGTTCTCTCTCAACTGCTCCTCACGGTACATGCCAGCCCGAGACGCCGATGTGTAAACAGGACAAGGCACAGATAAGAACCCGACATACTCTTCAGGTTGCCACTGGTAGCCGTTTTATCCTTCCACGTAGGTGCGCAGTGACAATCTTTCAACCATAGCAGACACGCAGTAAACACCAGGAGTGGTGGCTTCATGTTCCCACTGTTGCTGCAAAGGACAAATAACCCCACATCAAATGCCTCCCCTTAGGCTCGTCTCTCTTAGCATCAATTAAAAACAAGAGGCTCCGAAGCATTTTTACTGTCAAGTTTTCTTTATGACTTTAGACACTTATGCTAATGTGCCTGAGATATAAGGAAGCTTGAAATCTAAGTGAAAACAAACAAAGCAACCGGGCTTCTATTTGGTTTACATTCTTCTCAGCAGTTAAATAAGGTCACCATCTGAAGGGAAGTACTTGAAATTCAAGGCCATGGATAAGTGGATCACAGCCCTATAGAATCCAAACTCCATTTTATTTCCTGTCAATAGTAAACATCACTAAATACAGAATTAATTAAAATAAGTCAGAGGCAATGTTTTCCCTCCAGAATTCTTAGTACTCAAGTGAGCTTTTACCTACAGTGATTCACTACTTGTTTTTTTTATGCGTGCAAAGACAGCTTCACACATATTTCTCATATGCCTTAGAAAACCCACATATATTTTTCTTTTCAGATAAATTTCCTTTTAAATTCACTGTGATATATGTTAATCAAGAATATCCCAAATACAAAGGCTTAAAACTTGACTAAGAAAAGTTAAATAAGTGACAATTGTATACTTTAATAAAGTTAAATCTATAAAATAAGCTGGATGATCTTAACTTTCCCCATGGGGATATTTATTTGCTTTATGTATATTTGCTCTTAAAACCTCCTCAGAAATCTCCCTTATTTAATCAATATTTAGAATGTCTTTCTAACACTATAAAAACTTAGCAGCTGAACTAGTACTTATGCAGTTCCCACATGTCATATATATCATTGCCACTAACTCCTCTTTTGCTTAACGCCTACTTACCCAATGAAACTGTTAAATATTTACCACTAACTTTGCAATATCCCCAGTGAAGTTGCTAACAGCTTCTGGAAGAACCTTCACTTTTCTCTGCTTTAATTTTCATCTGCGACAGGGATTTAGCTTTGTTCTATTAATTTGATGACACAGTTCCTAATCCTATTAACCCAACATTTTGAGATTAAGAGTGTGGTCTAAAATTTGGTAGGATTTCAGAAAGAAACACTAGAGGGCAGACTGTGTACATGATCGGGAATAATGCCCCCCCCCCCACACACACACACCTTATTTTACATAAATGTGTTTTGATCAGACTCATTATAGTGGTTCAACCTTCCTGATGCCGAGGTTTGGGGGTCACCACAACATGAGGTAATGTATTAAAAGGTGCGGCATTAGGAAGGTTGAGAACCACCGCATTAAAGGCTCAAACACTTTGAAACATTTTTTTCCGTAATATAAAAAATGTATATCTCTATGTATATTGCAAGTACTATCAGAAGCAACGTGAAAGTGAGTAAAGTTTCAGATAAAACATTTTAAAGAGTTTTTTTTACATTAGTTGCTCAGCATTTTTTACTATATGAAGTGATATAACTAGATAAAATGATAAAATCTAGCATACAAGTAATGCAATAAGTGAGTATTCTGGGCCCACTACAATTTGTAATTGATTAGCTGGATTGAAAATGTTGTCCCTGGGTGGCGCCTGTGGCTCAGTGAGTAGGGCGCTGGCCCATATACCAAGAGTGGTAGGTTCAAACCCGGCACCGGTGGAACTGCAACAAAAAAATAGCCAGGCATTGTGGCAGGCATCTGTAGTCCCAGCTACTCGAGAGGCTGAGGCAAGAGAATCACCTAAGTCCAAGAGCTGGAGGTTGCTGTGAGCTGTGTGACACCAAGGCACTCTACCCAGGGTGATAAAGTGAGACTCTGTCTCTGCAAAAAAAACAAAAGAAAGAAAGAAAAGAAAAGAAAATGTTGTCCCTAAATGATTTAGAAAACAACTTCAAGAGCTATTAGTCACCACAGCCAGCTCTAGAATCAACAGTGATGGGTTTCTCTCTGCTTACTGAATCTCGAGATTGCTGTGGTCCTGTTTGTAAGTTCTGAGAGGTTAGCCAATCAATACTTAGTACTTGGTTAGTGATTTTCTCGCAGAGTCAGACCTTGACAATTCTGAATTTCAGGCTCCCTTAAAAGTTGGTCCCTGTCTCTGAGCAACATGGAGGCCAAAGAATCTGTCTACCCTGTTCAGGAACAGAGAAAGAGCAATTCCAGGACACAAATGCAAGGTCCAGCCCACACCCCATTTCGGCTATCTTCACTGCCCACTACTTCTCTGTTTTGGTTGGAGACCTCTTAGCTCTGTTGAAAAACAGATCAGCTCAAAGCAAAACTTGAACTATTAATGTTATTATTTTAAATAGCCTAGTGTCACTTTTGAGCCTACAATCCACATCTCTAAACAGATGTGTCCCATCTAGGGGGATGACTAGCCAGGGTAGAAAGCAGCATTTGGGGTACTTTTCTCAAGGAGAGAAGAGCAGAGTTCTGGAAAAGTCAATCATAAAAAAATGTCCAGCTCTACACTGGCTGCATCATTAGTTTGCTGCTGTCTGAGCTGGGGCTCTTTGAAGACATGGTTGATATCTGTACATTCATTTTCAATGAACACAAATTTCATTGAAAATGGAACCAGTTTTTAGGAAGTCCAGGGGCTCACCCTCTAGGAGGAGATGTTCTTCCTTAATTCATGTTTCTCCTTTAAGTGCCATTTCTGAAAACAGAATTTTATGGCTAGCCAGTACTAATTGTTTTTAAAAGGTCTTGACGCTTCCAAAAAGTTTCTTCCTCTAATTACTTCATCTGTTTTCACAGTTGCCATTTTGTTCTTAAGAATAAGCAATTACTTCATGCGAATCCGGTCACTTTCATAATTATGACATCATTATGCTCAAGATTTAAGTGGATTATAAAATATTATGGAGAACTCGTAGGTAATTAGGGAGACCTAGAAATAAGGTCATCTTAAGTAATAAAGATGGCAAGAGGATACATGTGATATCAACTGAGGAAACAGACAGATGGGTTTCAAAATGAATGTAGAGTTTATCGTTGTTGAGCTCAGATTTAGCAAGAGTGTCTTAGATATGTGACCATAACGTACTCAGTAGTGTGTCACTCCTGAGTTACATTTGCCCACCCTTTCATTGGCATAGCAATATCTAGGGTTCCCAGTGGGAATGTCTAGGGACAACGTCTAGGGTTCCCAGTGGGACTCTTGGCTGGGAGCAAAGCAGGAAGCCTGTACCACTCATGCTGTGTCCTATGTGGGGCCAACTCCAGGATTCAATGTCAATGGTCCCTAAGGTAAAGCAACCTAGAAGTCCTGCATGTGACCTATGGACAAGTTAGGATTTGCTGTCTTGTAAGGTCGGGAAGGAAGGGAAAGAGAAAATCCCCAGTGAGCTCTCCACAATGGAGATCCACAGACCTACAACATGAATCAAACGACACTTGTGCTTTGCAGGGTGAGAAAGGGAAGCATGAGTGGCCAGGAGGGTTACCCTGGTGGAGGACATCCCTCCTAGTAGCAAGAGGCAGTCCTCCTCCCCCAACCCACGGGGGAAAAAGTTGAGGAGAATGTTCATAAGAGAAGTAAAATAAAAGACAAGTGCATAAAGATCTAAATAAATTACTCACGTAGATTATAATAGTAAGCAATTCATTTCATCAGACGTGTTCCCTCCCTCTTTGCCTCCTTCCTTCCATTCTTTCTTTCTTCCCTTCCTGCCTTCTTTCTTTCTCCCTTCTTCCCTTCCTGCTTTTATTCCTTCTTTCTTTATCCTCCTTCATTCAGCAATTAATTCAATAAGCTTAAAGGAGATGATTTACAATAATAAGCAAAATTTTAGAAGTGGAGGGTAAATTCTCATTAAAAAATTGCTCCCTCTGCAGGCAAAGGCTGGATAATTCACTAGAAAGGTCCAATGGAAAGAGCTCATGATATAAGGGATCAAGTTCCACCAAAATCCCTACCACACCGCTGTCTCAAGGTCCTGTGCACTCAGACCCTAGCATCCTCACCTACAAATGAGAGCATTGGAAGAAATAATCTCAGCTGTAACTTTCAGCTCTGACATTCTGTGATTTTCAATCACTTATTCTTTCCAAGGTCCAATAGCTGGAGTGTACTGAGTTGAAGGGACCTGTAAAATACAAAATCAAAGCTCCCTTTATCTCTTTTATAGAGTTGCTGACCAGGTCAAACTGGTTAATGTAAATGAAAACGTTTTATTGAGCCATAGAGTGCCATGCAGTTGTAAGGTACACCAATGACCTCTTTAAAAAATTCAGACTAAACTAAAATTATCATTTTAGGCTCATATAACGTAGGTAGCAAAAGTAGGTATTGAATCCAGACTTTGAAATCTTCCATGAGAAAGAGCCTCCTGGTGAAGCTAGAATTTATCTGTTTAAGCCAGCACCCCACAAATTTTATTATTGATCAGGAGGCATGTAAATGTCAAATACATTCTAATCTCCATTACATTCAGCATAGTGACTCTCTGGCTTCAGTTTCTGCTCTTGGAATAGTTTATTCAGCAAATATATCTGGGGTTCATTAATGTTTCACACACTGAGTATGTACTGGTCTTTCTAGGTGTGCATGTTGCATTCCAACAGAAAGGGACTGGATGATACACAGATAAACACATAAATGAAAAAGTGTGAAAGAATAAAAACTGTTATAAAGAAAACTGAATGGGAGAATGTGATAGTGACTTCCAGGGGAGGGTTTGCTTTAGAACATGTGCCCAGGAGAGGGGACTTCCAATATGATCCTTGAAAGCAGAACCAGCTATGTACTTTGCAAGGGCCCAGGGCAGAAGGAAATTGCAGGCCCAGCATTGGAAAATGATCAAGAATTTCAAGACCGCAACAGCAAAGCATTAAACCGAAGACTGAGCCCTTCTGAGTGAAGGGTGCAGGCAGCACAGGCATGAAGCCGGCCCCACCTGAAAGGTGAGGAGCTGCCCTTCTCCCGGGCTCTGAAGAAGAGCGTTCCTTGGCAGACAGAAGAGCAAGTGCAAGGGTGGGGACCGACCTGGCAAGTTTAAGAGACGGAAAAGAGGCCAACGTGGCAGAGTGTGGCGGGAGGTGAACTGGAATGTCAGGTGGAGAGGCAGAAAGGACAGACCGTGTGGGAGGACAGGGTGAGGGCTGGAATTGTTTATTTTACAGTGAGGTGGGGCCAGCCTCAAGCCTCTTTCCTAGTGCCTCTCATTGGATGCTGTTACCCAGATGCTGTTACCTTCTGCTGGCCGTCTCCCTCTGTTGGTGCAACACAGCGAATTCAGGGTCAACAGCCCCCAATCCAGCTTTTTCTCCTCAAACTCACCCTGCCATATCTCCCTGTCACCAGATCTAGACATTTGGGAATCATCCCAGACTTCTCTCTTTCCTTCAATCCAGTGGCCAACCCAAGCTGACCGCCAGATGTGTTGCATCTGGGCCATGCAATGTACAGGCTCATGTGAGTCAGTAGCTTCAGAAGTGCTGAGCTTTGTTGTTGATACTGAGTAGGCTAAAGCATGGCAAAATTGGGAGATTAAACAACTGGAATGATACGTAATCAAAATCACGTTTTTCTTGAAATTCCGGCTACATTCCTGTGATCCTGCCAAATGAGTTTTAATTTGATTTTTAATCTCCATGGCAACAGAATAAGTAAAACATTGTAAACATTTGACGATAACTGTAGCCCGTCCAGATGACCTGTGGAGGACGGGCTCCCACTATCAGTGGTACAGTAACATTTAAGTCTCATCTTCTGATTCATAGTCAGCTAAGTAGATCCAAGTGCAATTAACTGAAAATTCACATGGGAGCATATAAATAATGTCAGAAGACATCACTTGACTTGTGAAATTTATCCTAAAAGCAAATCAGATTTTCTTTTCAGGTTGAGTATTCCTAATATAAAGATCCAAAGTGGGACGGTGCCTGTGGCTCAGTGGGGAAGGTGCCAGCCCCCTATACCGAGGGTAGCGGGTTCGAACCCGGCCCCAGCCAAACTGCAACAAAAAAATAGCTGGGCGTTGTAGCGGGCACCTGTAGTCCCACCTGCTTGAGAGGCTGAGGCAGGAGAATCACCTAAGCCCAGGAGTTGGAGGTTGCTGTGAGCTGTGACGCCACAGCACTCTACCAAGGGCGATAAAGTGAGATGCTGTCTCTAAAAAAAAAAAAACCTGAAGCTCTCCACAATCTAAAACTTTCTGTGTACTAACAGGGCACCGTAAAATGGAAAATCCCACACCTGACTGCATGGGGTGGGTCACAGTCAAAACCAAGCCCACAATACACAGTTTATTCAGGGTTCCCAAGGGGAAACAAGATCTCCCAGCCCTCTTCAGCTGCAGTGTAACTTTTCTGCATATGCCAGAAATATATGTCATATTTTTTACTCTTAACTGCTTATGTGTGAGTAAGTATAAGGAAAATGACTGCTTATCAGTAGCTTGTAAAAGCAGAGTCCAAAACAATGGGTGATGCTCATCGGTGGCTGAGATAATGGCACTTTGCTTTCTGATGGTTCAGTGTACACAAACTTTGTGTCATGCATGATATTATTAAAAATATGGTATAAAATTACCTCCATACATGTGTATAAATGTGTACAGGAAACATAAGTTCATTTCGTATTTAGACTTGAGTCCTATCCCCAAGATATCGCATTAGATTTATGCAAAAATCCAAAAAAAAAATCTACAATCTGAAATATTCCTGGTCTCAGGCTTTTCAGGGAAGGGATACCAACTCATACATACAGGAAAAGAATTCTGTGTACCGACTGTAGATTTTTGGAAGATGAAGACAATAGACCTAGATTATTATAATGGCCAAAGAAATTATTTGTATATAATTGTATGCTTATAATTTACATCCATAAGTAGATCAGAGGCCTTATGAAAGCTTCTTGGTCATTGCCAGATTTTCATATTTTCATCTGAAAGGTGGTAAGAGACTTGTTAGGTAAGAGACAAGGTAAGGTAACAAGGTAACAGGGACAGATACCTCATCATCCTCTACAAAACTTTCTCTTTTACTTTCAGTTTAGTTGAGGATATCAACAAAGCTTTAATATTGGGCCACTTGGTAGACAAAATGTCATGGAATTTTTTTGTTTGTTTGTTTCATCAGAACTATGCATTAGTATGACTTTCTTATAGTAGGTAAAAATGAGTATGGGTCTACATTAAAAAACAAAACAAGGCTGGGCTCGGCTCGGTGGCTCATGCCTGTAATCCTAGCACTCTGGGAGGCCAAGGCACATGGATTGCTTGAGCTCAAGAGTTCAAGACCATCGCCTAAACCCAAGAGCTGGAGGTTGCTGTGAGCCGTGATGGCACAGCACTCTACCGAGAGTGATAAAATGAAACTCTGTCTCTAAAGAAAAAAAAAGAATTTAAGACCAGACTGAGCAAGAGTGAGGCCCTGTCTCTAAAAATAGCCAGGTGTCGTGGTGCTGCCTGAAGTCCCAGCTACTCAGGAGGCTTGAGCCCAAGAGTTTGAGGTTGCTGTGAGCTGTGACGCAACGAAACTCTACTGGGGTGATAAAGTGAGGCTCTGTCTCAAAAAAGAAACAAAAAAAACTGAAACAAACAAAATACCTCCTTGATCAACCAAGATCAAATAATATTTAGGTGACTTTTGTATCCCCTACTTTGGCCTGTGGATTTGGTGGGATCCCAGAATAAAATTCATCTCGTAAGGTTCAGATGAAGATGGGGCTACTTACTAGCTACGAGAGGGCAAGGGAAGGAAACGATGATTCTGGAGCCCAGTGACAGCCAGAGCCAGGACTTGGGGGAGGAGGGGAACCAGGAAACCAGTAGGCCGAGGCCTGCTGTTGCTGACTCCGGATCCAGCCTCCCCAGGCCCCAGAGCAAGGCACAGAGTGGGGAACGGGGCAGCCCTGAACAGAACACTCAGCACAGCCTCACCCTGGTTTGGTCTGGCACTTGGGCAGTCGTTCCCTGGTCTTTACCAGTGTTTTCTAGGTGGAGGGACTGCAGTCCACCATTCTGAACTGTGCAATTGTAAACTATTTCAATGAGCACAACGTTTCAAGGACAGGTACTGCTGTTGACTTGCATTCTTTTGTTCCTTACATTTAATTATTTCGCACAGATGAAGAAGCAATTGGATGAAGTCCACAAATGGTACAAACAAAGTTTTAGGAGACCTACTAAAATGATTACACATAGTCTATTAACACTGCAAAGGAGTAGGATTGAAGGGGAGCTGGCCTTGCCACAGTGGGGGTTCGGATGGGGGAAGGAAGGAGAGATGTCCAAGAATATCCCTGCTCTAAACACTCTGGGAGCAAACATACCTCATGTTAATTTATTTTTGTTTCTCTGTGTGTGTGTGTTGTTTTATTTTTTATTATAATGTTTTTTCTTTTAATCGCTAAACCTTTGATAAAATGTCTTTCATTTGAGAAAAGACTCCAAAAGCCTTTTGGCTATATAACAAGAAGGCCTGTGGTTAGCCTGGCGCGAGTCCAAAGGAAGAAGCCAAAGGTGTAGAGTCCTGTGATGATGGCTGGTGTTCGGGCTTCTTCTCATCCAGGGGTGTGGATGAGGAAGAGAAAGGGGGTATGGGGGAGCTGGTGGGAGAGGGACTAGAGTCTTAGAGCTGTGGGCCCTGGGACTTTGGAAAGACACGTCATGAAGAAAGGACTCTGATTTGAGAGGACGCTGGATTCCTGCACTGTGGCTGGTGGTCTGAGGCCTAACAGGTCCGTGGGTTCCCTCAGAGAAACCAGACATTTTCTCCTGTTTTATTCTGTTTCCCTCCTGGAGTCAAGCCCAGGGGTGGGGGGTTGGAAGTCGGTCTGAGCACAGCCTGGGGATGGGGAGAGCGGGTCTGTACCACTGTAGTAGCACCATTCCATGGGAGGACCCTGGTATAGGAGCATTCAGGCAGTAGTTTACAGACAAAGGTTCCAAATGCCAACCAGGGAAGGGGACTGTTCTTCCAACAACCTGAACAGCAAGGTTAAGGACTTGAATTATTCTTATTTGCGTATTAACAAATGGAAACATTTGGGTTCCGTTTAAATTCATTAAAACATAGAATAAGAAAGAAATTAAAAAGACCATATCCTGGAATTATTCTATAAATATCTCGTTCATTTTCCAGATATGTGTCCTCTGTCATTTTCATTTCTGACACTTTCCATGACTGCGTAGAATATTCTTTCTTCAAATTTATCTTCCATCCTCCTATCAGAGTGATTATTTTAAACCAATGCTTGTTTTTTTCTTTTTGAGACAAAGTCTCACTCTGTCACCCTGGGTAGTGCTATAGCATTACATCTCACAGCAACCTCAAACTCTTGACCACAAGTAATCCTCTTGCCTCAACCTCCCAAGTAGCTAGGACTACAGGCATCTGCCACAATGCCCAGCTGGTTTTTCTATTTTTAGTAGAGACAGGGTCTTGCTCTTGCTCAGGCTGGTCTCAAACTCCTGAGCTCAGGCAATCCATCTGCCTCAGCCTCCCAGAATGCTAGGATTACAGGCATGAGCCACCATGCCTGGCTAAACCAATGCTTCTTAAACTCTACTATGCAAATAAATAAACCACCTAGGATCTTGTTAAAGTGCAGATTCTGACTCAGTTTGTCTCGGAGGCTTGTGATTCTGCATTTCTGGCAAATTCCCAGCTGACAGCAATGCTGCTGGTCCGGGACCACACTTTGATTTTTCTTACGGCATACCTGTACTTACATCCATTCAGCTGATTCTCATTGTCTGCAGAATCAGGTTCAGTCAGAGCATGGAACTACTTGCCCTAATGACTCTCCACGTCCCTCAGAATAAAGTCCAAAAGCTCTAGATGGCCCACAGGGTCCTTGAAGACCTCCCCCACCCTGACCCTCTCTGACCTCATCTGTTGTTACTCTGTACTTTTTCACTCCCATCTCTAACTTAACTGGTCTTACTAATGCCCACGGAATATTCCAGAAGTGAGCTTACCGTGATGGGGCCTTTGCACTGGTTGAGGCCTGGAATGCTCTTTCTCTACATAGTTTCATTCTTAACTCCCTCAATTCCTTCAACTGTGTGCACAAATTATCTTTTCAACATGGTCCTTTTTTTTTTTTTTTTTTTTTGTAGAGAGAGTCTCACTTTATCGCCCTGGATAGAGTGCCGTGGCATCACACAGCTCGCAGCAACCTCCAACTCCTGGGCTTAGGCGATTCTCTTGCCTCAGCCTCCCGAGTAGCTGGGACAATAGGCGCCCACCACAAAGCCCGGCTATTTTTCTGTTTTGCAGTTCGGCCGAGGCTGGGTTTGAACCCACCACCTTTGGTATATGGGGCCGGCACCCTACTCGATGAGCCACAGGCGCCACCCTCAACAGGGTCTTTCCAATGAGGCCTATTCCCTTTCTGAAAATCGCAGCATACTGTGACCCAACCCATTCCCAGTCTCCACTATCCTCGTCACCTCCTAACATACTATATAATGTATTTGTGTGTTGTTTCTATTGCTTATTGTTTGTATTTTCCAAAAGGCAGCTATCTTTATTTTGCACATATTGTCTAATAATAAATCTCAAGGGCCTAGAACAGCTTTCGCACATGGTGTATGTACTGTACAGAATTGCTTACCACGCTTACAGGCCTATTGCTGGCCTGTTTCTCTGCATGATCTCCCACTATCCCCTTTCACACACTGTGTGCTCCGGATGCCCCAAACTGCTAACTGTTGCTTGACTGCACCATGGTTTATTTTCCCTCCATGCAGAACACTCTTGCTTCCAGGTCTTTGTCCTCCTTGTTACCTATCCCTCTGTGTTCAGCATTTACTTGTCTCCATTCTCTGGGCACCATTTATCACACCCTTCTACCTATGTATACCTCTACCTTGCACTTACCTTTTTTGTTTCCACAGTTTGCTTTCCTATTGAATCAGTTGTGGTCTGCTCAGGAAACTTAAGGACACTCAGAGGAAACTATGAAAGTAATTTTAGGAAGAGACTATTTTCAGAAGTGGGCAGAATTACGGAAATCACTTGTTAGATACAGGAGTCCACTGGGTGCTGAGCCTTAGAGAAGGAAATTGCGATCACAGCTGCCCTGCCAAACCGAGACCTCCCTTTGGCTGGACTCAATCAGAAGCCACAGAGCATGGGGGTCGGTGATGCAGCTCACAGAGGTCAATCCTTGGGGCACAGAGTAGGGCAGAGCAAGGCGGAGGACAGATCTGGTGGCAAACAAGAGATCGCCTTGCACAGATGTTTATCTCCTACTAAACAGGTTTCTGAGAGCAGGACCATCCTTGTAGCTCCAGCAACTAGCACAGGATTTGACCCAGAGTCAGCCCTGAATAAATCTTTGTTGGCAGCAAACTACAATGTTAGAGTAGATATTAATTTAATTTAGTATTTGAGAGAAGGCAGGAAGGCACATAAGCTGTTTATTATCTATCTTTGGCTGTTTTTTATTCACTTTCAACAAAATTTTTTCTTTTTGTGAGATGAGGTCTTGCTCTGGAGTACAGTTACAGAATTAGAGCTCATTTCAGCCTAGAACTCCCGAGCTTAAGCAATTTTCTTACCTCACCCTCCTGAGCAATTTTTTGCTTCACTCTCCTGAGCTAGAACTATAGGCATACACCATCCCTTGGCTAATTTTGTTTGTATTGTTTTGTAGAAAATGGGGTCTCACTAAGTTGTCCAGGCTGGTCTCAAACTTCTGGGTTCAAGCAGTCATCACACCTTGGCCTCCCAAAGTATTGAAATTACAGGTATAAGCCACTGTGTCTGGCCCACAACTGTTTTGATATGTTTTTTGGTGTATCTAATTGAGATGACAACATTATGAGCAGGACAGAATTAACTGAAAAGGTTAATTTTGATCATCCTGTCTTGCTGCGTCCAGGATAACAGTTCCAGAAGCCATGGAAACCTGGAAATAGAAGTATCCATATGGGGTTACCAGCACAAGATATGAAGCGTGGGAACCACAAAATATTTCAATTAGTGATGCTTGCCTAGCAGTTGAACATCATCATAGTAGGCAATTAATCAAAGCTTTTGACTATCTAGAGTCAGTAAGCCAGGCAGATTTTTTATGAAAATAAAATAATCCAGATACTTTCATGAGACAGACGATGTCATTGAGTAGGGTGACCAACTGTCCCGGTTTGCCTGAGACTGTCCTGATTATCACTGATAATCCCTCAGCCAGAGAAACTCTCAGTCCCCGGTAAACAAGGACAGCTGGTCACCCTATGATTACAGTCAATTTCAGAATGTAGATTTGAAGTCAGGCACCGTGGCTCACACCTGTACTCCTAGCACTCTGGGAGGCCAAGGCAGGAGGATTGCTGAAGCTCAGGAGTTCAAGACCAGCCTGAGTAAGAGCAAAAGCCTGTCTACTAAACACAAAAACATTAGCCCAACACAGTGGCATGTTGCTTATAGTTCTAGCTACTCAGGAGGCTGAAGCAGGAGGATCACTTGAGGTTTGAGGTTGCTGTGAGAGATGTTGACTTCATGGCACTCTAGCCTGGGCAACTGATAGAGAGTGCCTGGAAAAAAAAATGTAGATTTTAATTCTTTATAATATAGCCTCACTGAGAAGTATTATTCAAAGATGGTTAAGCCATGAAAGCTCTTTGACAGTTATCTTGAGTTTTATAAAACTTAGAACCTTCTCTACCTGGGATCTGATAATTTCACAGATGAACCAAAGAAGAAGTCCTCTAAGATAAACCCTTCAGTACCAGTTTTCTCTTAACCCCAAATCTTATAAAACTACTTAATGTAGCCCCTCAGATGTCAAATCAAAATTTACTCTAGCATATTTCTAGAAATAACCAACCTGTCTTTCCACTAATTTCCTCAGCTTTCTGGACCTATCGCCAAATACCTCACCAGCCTTCTCATCTGCAAACTTCAAGTCCCTTTTCCTCATATTCTATAAGAGAAATACACAGTCACAAGAACTGCACCACTGATCATTTTAAATCTCTGCATATGTTCAGCAAGAAAATTATTGAGAAAAATATAAGACATTTTGCAGTGGCCAGGTGTGGTGGTGGCTCATACCTGTAATGCTAATACTGTGGGAGGCTGTGGCTGGGGGATCCCGTGAGTGCAAGAGTTCAAGACAAGCCTGAGCAAAAGCAAGACCCCATCTCTACTAAAAATAGAAAACCTAGCTGGGCCTTGTAGCAGAGGCTGAGGCAGGAGGATCACATGAGTTCAGTAGTTTGAGGTTTATGTTATGGAACTCTACCCAAAGCAACAGAGTGAAACTCTGTCTCAAGGAAAAAAAAAAGTCTTTTTACAGCACGTCCTTATCATCAAACTTTTGCCTGAACTATGAAAAGTTGACATGCAATAAAACCGCCGGTTCTTGAACCAGATAAACTTTTATAGTGAGAAACATCATATAGAGACTGATTTGTGCTTTCCTTGTGTCAGTGCAGGAAATATTTAGCCAGTATATAATATTTATAATTTCTGAGAGATTCTAGAAAAAAACTAAAGAATAGATTGCTTGAATCTTGGTAGGAAAGACTAAAGCCATTGAAGCAAATAAAAATAAAATGCAACTACTGAGTTCAGTGACAACATGCAAGTGGTAACCCACCAAACAACAGTCCCCCAAATTAAGATTCATCTATTGATGTGATATTAAGGAAAATAATTTAGTTAATACTTATGATTAAAATAGTATATATAAATATATATTTTATATTTATGTCAGTTATTTATATTTTTGATGATAAAAATAAATTTTGGTGGGGCAACACCTGTGGCTCAGCGAGTAGGGCACCAGCCCCATATACCAAAGGTGGCCTCGGTTGAACTGCAAAAACAAAAAAATAGCTGGGCATTGTGGTGGGCACCTGTAGTCCCAGCTACTCAGGAGGCTGAGGCAAGAGAATCGCCTAAGCCCAGGAGTTGGAGGTTGCTGTGAGCTGTGTGACTCCACGGCACTCTACTGAGGGTGATAAAGTGAGACTCTATCTCTACAAATAAATAAATAAATAAATAAATAAATTTTGGTGGTAAAAATACATAATTAAAATAAATTATTTGACCATTTAAAAAAATTTTTGTTTCTGGTGTTGCTGTATTTCCCAGGCTAGCCTTGAATGGCTGGGCTGCAGTGACCCTCCCACCTCAGCCTTTCAGGTAGCTGGGACGCATACCACCTCACCTAGCTCATTTTAATTATTTGAAAATCTACTATTTGTAAATTTTTTTTAAAAATTCCCTATACAGGGCAGCGCCTATGGCTTAAAGGAGTAGGGCACCAGCCCCATATACCAGAGGTGGCGGGTTCAAACCCAGCCCTGGCCAAAAACTGAAAAAAAAAAAAATCCCTATACATTTTAAATCACCATCACCTGAAAAAACCTACTAATAATGAGAGCTGCCTTTATTGAGCACCTTGCACTGTGTCAGGGACCATTTTTGACATTTTACATATAGGCTCATTTAATCCTTCAGTCCTATGACATGAGTCTCACCAACCCTGTTCTATACATACATAAAACAAGGAATCAGAAATGTTAAGTGATTTGCCCTACATCACAAAGCTGTTAAAGGGAGAAATCCAGAATTCTATCTAATCCAAGTCTTCTTATTCTTCCTACTATAACACATAATTACCTTAAAAGCAAAAATGCTTAAAGACCTGTAAAAATACTATTCTGGAAACCATATTAATTTGCCGCTCTCTATGTAATTTCATTATATTTTGCTAATCAAAAGTGAAGTTAAATAAGAAACTTTATGTGGCATTATAAAATCCACTATTGTGCATTTTTGTGTATCGTAGAGTATTTGAACTATTAGCACTTGCTGAATGGTACTTGCTAAACATTGTGCTTATTTTGCTAATTTGCTCATATATTTCAATTTCTGACAAAGTTGCCAAAAGCTGTTAAAAGAGAACAATGGACATCTTTTTCAAGTTTAATAAATCAGAACAACATGGGCGTATGTTAAAAATTAATTTAGGATCATTTACATACATGGCATTCTGAAAAAAAAAATGGAGGTGCTTTTTTTTAAGCATTGAAGAAGGAATGTAACCTATTCCTTGCAAGGGCATAGGAGTGGATCTCATAATTCTCACACATGGCTTTGTGGCTTTGTTTGCAAATTCTTGAAAGTGCAGAAATTCTTTTAATTTAAAGGTGAGCCCATGGAAAATCTGGACCAGCTGTAGAAAGCCATCCAAGAACGCAGTGCCACAGCCACTTTTTCAGTTGTGACCCCACCCCATGGAGATCTGACCCTCACTCACCGCTGTTCTAAATTATCAAAGAGAGAGGGGTGTCCGTACCCACTGCCACGAGCAAGAAGACTCCATGGAATTAATCGTTTCATTAGCTGAGACTGCCTGAAGGATGTTGAGTACAAAGAGCAACTCGGCAACCTTTAGACTCAAGAGAGGCTGTGTCCAAGCAAGGAAGACTCAGAAAGTGTCTAAATTCAGTTCACCGGATAGCAGGACTTGGGAAAACAGCCATACGTCGAGCACCATTGGAGGGACCTGGAAAAACAGATCATCATGACTTTCTTCAAGGTCACACAAAGTTCAAGTGATTTTTACTGTCCCACATTCCGACGTGTCCTTTTCTATGGGTTCATGTCCCATGGTAGTTCATCATTCTATATTTATGGCATTTTTATTAGGTAACACCATCTCATCTCTTCCTGGTAATTGTGCTGCCGCATAGTTTTAGAAATTCTCCCACGCCTGGCTGTCGGGAACTGAGGGGTTGCATCAGTGTTGAGTTTGAAAATCTTGTTTTTTGCCTGAGACAGGTAGAAGTAGCTTTATTAGTATTTCTGTTTGCAATGTCCAGAGAAAAGTTCCAGGGAGAGAAAATCAGATAACAGCATCGTGTTGTCCAGTGGAAAGATCCGTGTGTTGAAAGTAGGCTAAGCTAGAGTAATCGGCTTAACGCGGCTGCGAATAGTGGATACGGCTCTTCACTTCTTTAGCCTCGGTTAACCAGGACCCAACAAGTTGAGGACAGAAATCAGGGGCTCATCATGGTTTCCCCGAATGTTGAATTTATCAAGCTAGGCTGAGAATTCCACGAACTGTCTGAGCATTGTCAGAGTGATTCTTTTTTTGGCTTTTTTTTTTTTTTTTGCCAGCGGTTCAGTAGGGGACCTGTTTATCTCCACGTACTTATCTTCTCCTCCTGGCTGTTTTGAAAAAGAAAAAGAAGGGATTGAAATAGCCCAGGAGATTGCCTGAGTTTTGCTGGCATCCCCTAAAGCTGCCAACACAGGGAGTGGCCTTGCTCCGCCCGCGCCTCACAGGCTGGGCTTCCGCGGAGCGTGCCCTGCCTGACTTGAGAGCGGAGTTCCGCAGCTCCAGGAGAAAAGGGCCAGGGTGGTGAGGGGAGAAATCTGTGTCCTGAAGGATGTTGCCCCTCACCTGTCATTCACGACATACGCTAGAGTGCCGCCCGCCTCCAGGCACCTGTGCCACCGGTTGGTAGTCAGAGCAGACAGCTCAGGGTGTTTGCAAGCCCCAGGGTGGGAAACCTAACACGCGCTAGGGGACCGGCTGGTAGAGTGGGCGGGGCCTGCGGAGAACCAACGGGCCGGCAGGTAGAGCGGGCGGGGCCGGCAGGTAGAGCGGGCGGGGCCGGTAGGTAGAGCGGGCGGGGCCGGCAGGTAGAGTGGGCGGGGCCTGAGGAGAACCAGCAGGCCGGCAGGCAGAGTGGGCGGGGCCTGCGGAGAATCCGCCTCTGGAGTGAGCAGAGAGAGACCTTCCCACTCAGCTAAATGCAGATCTTTTGTCAGGAAGGAAGGTGGGCTTGTTGTGGTAAAAACATCCATTTCTTCCAAAAGAAGCCAGAAATATAGATGCTTATATGAAATTCCCCCAGTATTCGAGATTGGCCATCTAACTCAATAAACAAAAACAACAAAAAAAGCATTGCTGTGGCACAGGTAATATACACAACGACTTGTGCCCATTAGATAAAGCAAGAGGGGGAAACAGCAGTTGGTGCTTTTGTGCCAAGTAAAAGGTACCTTTGAGCACTTGCGCCCCTGGTCCCAGGGCTGGGCTTAACGTGTGGGTTTGCGGCTGGATTTCAGCCTCCACCTGCCGGCTGGCTGGGGCCTTTGCATGGTGCTGTGATGGAGCCGCCAAGTGCTTCTGTACATGGCAGATTCTGTCCCCCCAAATTATTATGGACACCTAATAGTTGTATATATTTATAAGATACATGTGATGTTTTGATACAGGCTTACAACGTGAATTAATCAAAGTAGGGTAGTCGGGGAGTCCCTTGTACGTGCCAGATTCTGTTCCTGGACCCCAGGTCTACAAACGCTCAAACGTGGAAGAGGTGGCTAGACAGCCGGAAGCCAATACACATTGCAAGTCTATTTTTTGTTTTCTGAGACAGAGCCTCAAGCTGTCACCCTGGATAGAGTGCAGTGGCATCACAGCTCACAGCAACCTCCAATTCCTGGGCTCAAGCGAGTCTCCTGCCTCCGCCTCCCAAGTAGCTGGGACTACAGGCGCCCGCCACAATGCCTGGCCATTTTTTGATTGTAGCCGTCATTGTTTGGCGGGCCCAGGCTGGATTCAAACCTGCCAGCTCAGGTGTACGTGGCTGGCGCCTTAGCCGCTTGAGCCACAGGTGCCGAGTCTGCAAGTCTATTTTTGCTAAGGGACCCATAACATTTAAAAATATTTTTTCCCGTGCTGGGTCCCAAACCTCCTCCCCAGTAGTCCTGGATGGTGACTGTTGGATCAGCAGGCATGTATATTTTGGTGAATGTTTTTCTGAAATTATTGTAATTATTTTCTATAATTATTATTGTAGAAGACTACTGTATCTTTGGGGGTACATTACAACCTATTATTATTTTTAATATCTTCCCTTTATTGGCCTGCTATGTGCTAGATTACTTTGTATGAATTCTTTCTAATT
Source organism: Arctocebus calabarensis (assembly GCA_963573935.1). NCBI lineage: Eukaryota > Metazoa > Chordata > Mammalia > Primates > Lorisidae > Arctocebus > Arctocebus calabarensis. The sequence continues at coordinate 6,196 of CAUYON010037304.1, read as the reverse complement.
CTGGCAACATCCTGACAGGGTAATATATTTCACAGACAAAGACACTGAGGCTCTAAGAAGTCATTTTTCCCAAGACCAGCTAGGAAATGGTTGTGTGGACCTTCACTAAGAAGCTGAGGACATTTTTACCTTTACCTGATATGGCAAAGTCTTTGTCTTTTCTCCATAATGTCACCTAATGAAGGTCTATGTTATTTGATTGCAGCCATCGTTGTTTGGCGGGTCGGGCTGGATTCGAACCTGCCAGCTCAGGTGTACATGGCTGGCGCCTTAGCCTGTTGAGCCACAGGCGCAGAGCCAGGTCTATGTTATTTGAGAACTTAATGCTTGAGAATATCTATATGGAGCCTTCTCTCACCCCTTTTTTATGTCTTAATAAATGCGAGAATCAGTTTTCTTACAGCAAAGAATGCATTTGTGCAGTATATGACTTTGACAATAGCAACATCACCAGATGCACATGTTAAGTAAATGTGGTTCCTTCAAAATGCTGGGTAGCTTTGGTGATTATCAACTTATTCCAATGATGCTGCTGCCAGCCACCACCTTTCTGAAGCTCCTCTTTTGAAAGTGCCTTCAAAGTCAGTTCACAAACCATTCAAAGAATTAGGTTCATCATTTAGGTGGCATTTTACTGTTTTAAACCACAAATGACAAATGATACTACCCAGCTTTTCCAGACATTTTATCAGATTTGACTATAAACCATTTGATGCTATTTCATAAAATTAAGCCCAGTGTCAGTGGAGAAAGATTTGTCTCTTGAGCATGTTCAGAAGAATGTACTAGAGATTTTCAAGTTATCTCCAAAAGAAGAGTTCTAAAAATGTTCTGAGACCAGCAGCATAATTGGTTAAGTGACTTTTGAAGGGGACATTTATTGAATTGGATGGGTCTGACATGGAGGCTAAGTTAAGAAAGAATTAGGATAGTGGGCAGTATATTGTTTGTTTGTTTTGATACAGAATTTCATTCTATTGCTAAAGCTGGAGTACAATGGCATAATCATAGCTCACTGCAGCCTCCAATTCCTTGACTTAAGCTATCCTCTCACCTCAGCCTCCAGAGTAGCTAGAACTACAAGCACGCACCACTATGCCCCACTAATTTTTTCTGTTTTTTACAGATATGGGGGTCTCACTCCTGTTGAGGCTGGTATGCAATTCCTGTCTTCAAGCAAATCTCCCACTTTAGCCTCCCAAAGTGCTCAGATTACAGACATGAGCCACCTGGCTCAGTCCAGTATATTGGTTTTGAGCCTGGACCCTGGAACCAGACAGACCAGGTTCAGATGCTTCCTCTAGTGATCTAGCTATGTAACCTTGTGCAAATTAATTTATCCAGGCATTAGTTTGCTCTTTTGTAAAATGGAGGTAATAGAATATGTAGGTGCTCCTACTAGACAGTGCATAGTATGGAGTAAGTGCTATTGAAAGTACTATTGTTAAAGTCACATATATCACCACCTTGAATTATAGATCTATTAGGTAAGATACCTAATAAGGCAGACAAATTTCCTGTAAGTAGTCATTATCAACATAGTAATAAAATGTTCTTAGGAAGGAAAAGTAATTTTTATGGTTGTTAACATCAAAATGAAGAGACTAAAGACTCTTTATCTAAATACATTCCATTTCATTTTATATTCTTTGCAACACATACTGAAATGGAGTTGCCTGGCTTGGCATCGCAACATCAATGCCTAAAATACCTGTAACATTTTGGCAAAATATTCATCCAACCCATGCCTCTGAACCCCTAATGACAGGCACATAATCTTTATGCAGCACCGTCCATCTTTGGGCAAGTTTGGTTGTTGAAAAATTTTCCTGATACTAAGCTGAAATCTCTTTCTGTTACTATTCTCTCTCATAGAAACCCCTGGAGCCTTATGGACCAAGTCCTACTTCTTTGGAGGTCATATTCCTGCAGAGTATTTTCTTCTCTGGAGAAAGAACCTTAGTTCCTTCAAATCATTTCTTTTCAGACATGGTTTTGTATCCTCTCCTCATATTTATCTCACTCCTGTTAGCAGACCTTGATTCCCCCAACTCCTTTTCAGATATAATACCCAGAGGCGAGCACAAACCTCCAGATTACAGAGACAGGTCTCCTTTCTCACTCAGTGAATAGCATTTACATGAATGGGGCCTAGAAGCACATTATTTTTTATCTAATCTGAGCTTTTATTTTGACAGCACATTGCACACTTACAAAAATAGCAAAAGAAAAGAACCACTAGCCCAGAATCTTATATCCAGTGAAGATATCCTTCAAGAATAAAAGGGGAAATGAAAACATTCTCAGAGAAAGGAAACTAAGAGAATTTGTCACTAGCATATCTATTCTAAAAGAATAGCTAGGGAAGTTCCCTAAACAAAATTAAAATCGTAAAAGAAGGAACTACCGGGCATTAAGAAGAAAGAAATAACTCGGTAGGCAAAAATATGGGTAAATATAAAAAGCTTTCCTTCTCCTTTTGAGTTTTCTAAATTATTTGATGGCTAAAACAAAAATTATAACATTAATCTGACTCTAAACTGATGTAGAAGATGTATTTAAGAGAATCATATTATAAATGGACTAAAGGGAGGAAAGGTTTTATATATTTCACTTGACTTTATAAAATGATGAAACCAGTATGCCATGGAAGTTACGTATACATAATGAATCACTTAGAGTACCATTAAAAACCTGAACAATAGATAAATAAAAAATAATGGTTAATAAAAATGGAATGATAGGGCCAGGGACAGTGGCTCATGCCTGTAAATCCTAGGATTCTGGGAGCCGAAGGTGGGTGCATGGCCTGAGCTCACAGAGACTTCATCTCTAAAAATAGCCTGGCGTTGTGGTGGGCGCCTGTAGTCCCAGCTACTTGGGAGGCTGAGGCAAGAGAATCGCTTGAGCCCAAAGAGTATGAGGTTGCTGTGCGCTGTGATGCCACAGCACTCTACAAAAGGTGACAAAGTGAGACTCTGTCTTAAAAAAAAAAAAAAAAGGAATGATAAAAAGTGCTCATGTAGCCAATATGAAGACAGGAAAAAGAAAATAGAGAAACAAAAAATGAAGAGAGCAAAGAAAGCAAAAAATAAAATAGCCAATTTAAGCCTTTACATATAAATATTTACATTAAATACATATGGTTTAAGTTCACCAATTGAAAGAGAAATTGACAGAATGGATTAAAAATATGACCTACTAATGATGTCTACAAGAAAGTCTCTTCAAGTATAATGATACAGACAAGTTGCAAGTAAAAGGATAGAAAAAGATGTATTATGTAAACATCAATCAAAGGAAAGCAGAGTATTATATTTATATCAGAATAACATAAATGTGAGAACAAACAAAATTGCCAGGGGATAAAATACAAATTATATAATGATAAAGAAGCCAATTCACCAAGAAGAGGTAGCAATCATAAATGTGCATTCACCAAACAACAGAGCTCACAGTGTTTGAAGGAAAAACCACTAGAACTGAAAGAAGAAACAGATGAATCTACAATTGTAATCAAAGACTTCAATACTTTCTTCTCAATAATTGATAGAATAATTAGGAAATCAGCAAGGTTATCAAAAATTCAACAACACCATCAACCAACAGAATCTAACCATCATTTATAGAATGCTCCACCCAATAGCAAAATACACTTTCTTTTCAAGAGCCCATGGGATATATAGACTAAGATAACCCACCTCCCAGCCATGTAACAAACCTCAAGAAAATGAAAGCACTGCAATTATACAGAGCATGTGGTCTAACTGCAACAGAATCAAGCTGGAAATCAAAAACAGAAAGATAAGAGGAAAATCTAAACACTTGGAAAATAAACAACACACATCTAAATAACAAGTCCAAGAAGGGGTATGCATAGAATTTTAAAAACAGTATTGAACTGAATAAAAATTTAAAAGCAACATGTCAAACGTTGGGAGACATAGATAAAGCAGTAGTGAGAGGTAAATTTACTATGTTAAGCACAGGCTGGGTGCAGTGGCTCATGCCTGCAGTCCTAGGACTCTAGGAGACCCAGTCTGGAGATCCTTTGAGCACAGGAGTTTGAGAACAGCTTGAGCAAGAGCAAGACCCATATTTACTAAAAATAGAAAAAATTAGCTCTTAACGGAGCTACTCAGGAGGCTGAGGTTGGCGGATTACTTGAACCCAGGAGTTTAAGGTTGCTAAGTGAGCTAAGACACCACCATGTCACTCTAGTCTGGGTGACGGAGTGAGATAAAAAATAATAAAATAAAAAAATAAAATACTAAAGACACACATCAAAAAGAAAAATCTCAAATGAATAATGTAAGCTCCCACCTAAAAGACCTAGAAAAATAAAAGCAAAAGAAACCCAGGACAAGCAGAAGGAAAGAAATAATAAACAGCAGAACTCAGTGAGATTGAAAATGGAAAACAGAAAACCAACAGAGAAAATTCATGAAACAAGTGCTGATTCTTTGGGGCAAAAAAAAAAAAAAAAAGTCTACAAAAGTAACAATCCCTTAGAAAGACAGACCCACAAAAGAACAGGAGAAGGAGATTACCAAAATTAGGAATGAAACAGTGCTATCACCATATAACATGTAGACAAAAAAGATAATAAAGGAATACTATCAACAGCACTGCATAAATACATTTTATACCTCACATAAAATGGATTAATTTCTCATAAACTACAAACTATTACAACTCCCCCAATAAGAAAAAGATTATCTGAATAGCCTATAATATTGAGGAAATTGAGCGTGTAATTTAAAACTCCCCCCTTCCCCCAAATCTCCAGGCTCATATGATTTTGCACTGGAAAATTCTAGCAAACTTTTAAAGAAGAATTAACACTAATTCTACATGGTCTTTTCCATAACTTATAAGTAGGAACACTTCTTAACTCATTTTATGATACTAATATTACCTTAATACCAAAACCAGACAAAAACATCAAGAAAACTATGGGTCCAAATCCCTCATGAACATACATATAAAAATCCTTAGCAAAATATTAGCAAATAGAATTCAGCAATATATAAAAATATTTTACATCATTACCAAGTGGAGTTTATTTCAGGACTGCAGGTGGTTTTAATAATGGAAAATCAATCAATGTAATCCATCATAGTAACTAAGGAAGAAAACAAAATCATATCAATCCATGTAAAAATATTTGACAAAATTCAGCACCCATTCATGACATAAGCTCTCAGAAAAAACAGGTATAGAGGACAACTTCCTTGACTGGATAAACAAGATTTACCAAAAAATCTGCAGCTAACATTATAGTTAATAGTAAAAGACTAAATACTTCCCCTAAGATCAGCAACAACACTCTTATTCAACATAGTCTTAGAAATTCTAGCTTGTATGATAAGGCAAGAACAAAAAATAAATGAATATAGTCTAGAACAAAAGAAACAAAACTGTCCTTATGTGCAGATGACATGGTTGTGTACATAGAATATCCAAAAATATCTATGAAACCTCCTAGAACTAATATGTGAATTCCACAAAGTAGCAGGAAATAAGATAAACATGTAAAAATCAATTATACTTCTATATATGCAGTGTATGATAGCTATATGCAATTGGTAACTGAAATTAAAGTAACAATTTAAGTTTGGGTCTAACACATAAAGAGCTTGGAAATCATCACTTCTGTCCTTAAAACAAACAAAAAAAAAGCTGAACAAGCTGGAAATCAATAATTCTTCTTACATCCACCAGAGAACTGAGGTCATGGGACAAACTACTTTCCCCAAAACTAGAGAGAATGACAGGCAGAGACAGAGAATCACAGCTTACCAGGAGCAGAAGCCCGGGAGGAGAAACCTATAGCCAAAGACAGTGTCAGTAGATACACTTCAACTATAACTGAAAAATTTTTAAATGCTCAGTGTAGATTAGCTTGAGAGTTAAAAAATATCCAGGTTGGCTTGGCGCCTATGGCTCAGTGGGCTAAGGCGCCAGCCATGTAAATAAACCTGAGCTGGCAGGTTCAAATCCAGCCTGGGCCCGCCAACCAACAATGACGGCTGCAACCCAAACAAAAATAGCCGGGCATTGTGGCGGGTGCCTGTAGTCCCAGCTACTTGGGAGGCGGAGGCAGGAGACTCACTTGAGCCCAGGAATTGGAGGTTGCTGTGAGCTGTGATGCCACAGCACTCTATCCAGGGTGACAGCTTGAGGCTCTGTCTCA
>CAUYON010037302.1:0-12576 GCA_963573935.1 Arctocebus calabarensis | reverse complement strand
CCTAAGTGCCCATCGATCCACAAATGGATTAATAAATTGTGGTACATGTATACCATGGAATATTACGCAGCCTTAAAGAAAGATGGAGACTTTACCTCTTTCATGTTTACATGGATGGAGCTAGAACACATTCTTCTTAGCAAAGCATCTCAAGAATGGAATAGGAAGTATCCAATGTACTCAGCCATACTATGAAGCTAATTTATAGCTGTCATATGAATGGTATAACCCAACTATAACACAAGAATATAGGGAAAGGGGCAAGGGAAGGGAGGGGTGAGGGGAGGGAGGGGTGGAGGGAGGGTAATTGGTGGGGCCACACCTACGGTGCATCTTAGAAGGGTACAGGCGAACCTTGCTAAATGGTTTATCATCTTTAAGGTTAACCTTAGTGGATTCCTCCTGACTTCACAATGGTTGTTGCCCTGCAATACCATCTTCCTCCTGACATCAAAATGGGTGCTGTCCTGAGTTACCATCTTTAAGCTGAACCTCAGTGATGTCCTCTTGATGCTACTGTGGGTGCAGTGCTGGGTTAACACACTTAAGCTTAACCTCAGTGACATCATCCTCACGTCACATTGGGTACTGCCCTGGGTTACAGTCTGTAACCTTAGCCTCAGTGACATAGTCCTGATGCCACAGTGGGTGCTGCTCTAGGTTACCACCTTAAGCTTAACATCTGTGATGTTATTGTGTCACCCATGTAGGTGTTGCTTTGGATTAGTGTCTTTATGCTTAAACTCAGTGATGTCATTTTGACGTCTCAGTGGGTCTTTCCCTGGGTTACCTTCGTTAAGCTTAACCTCACTGCCATCAAGCTTAACCTCAGGGATATCATCATTCACCACAGTTGGTGAGGCCCTGGTTTACTGTAGTTAAGCTTAACCTCAGTGATGGCTTCCTGATGACACCGTGGGTGCTGGCCTGGGTTACCATCTTTAAGCTTAATCTCAGTGACGTTCTCCAGATGCTAAAGAGTGTGTTCCCCTTGGTTACCATCTTTGAGATTAACCTTAGTGATATCCTCCTTACATGATGATTGGTGTTGACCTCGGTTACCATTGTTAAGCTTGACCTCACTGGCATCCTCCTGACATGAGAATGGGTGTTGCTCTGGGTTACCATCTTTAAGCTTGACCTCAGTGGCATTCTCCTGACATCAAGGTGTGTGTTGCCCTTGGTTACTATCTTAAGCACGACCTCATTGCCTTCATCCTGACATCATGGTTGGTGCAGTCCTGGGTGACCATCTTTAAGCTTGACCTCAGTGACTTCATCCTGACATCATGATGGGTGTTGCCATACATTACATCTTTAAGACTAGCCTCAGAATCTTCATCCTGACATCACGGTTTGTGTTACCCTGGGGTACCATCTTTAAGCTTAACCTCAGTGGCTTCATCCTGACATCACAATGTGTGTTGCCCTGGGTTACCACCTTTAAGCTTAACCTCAGCGACGTCCTCCAGACTCCACAGTTTGTGTTGCCTTGGGTTACCATCTTTAAGCTTAACCTCAGTGTCATCCTTCTGACGCCACAGTGGATGTTGCCCTAGGTTACCACCATTAAGCTTAACCTCATTCACATCCTCTTGACGCCCCAGTGGGTGTTGCCCTGGATTGCCACCATTAAGCTTAACCTCAGTGATGTTCTCCTGATGCCACTGTGGGTGTTGCCCTGTGTTACCACCATTATACTGAATCTCAGTGGCTTCATCCTGACGTGAGAGTGAGTGCAGCCCTTGGGTACCATCATTAAGCTGGAACTCAGCTGCTTTGTCCTGACAATAGTGGGTTTTTCCCTCGGTTACCATCACTAACTTGAACCTCATTGATGTCATCCTGATGTCACAGTGGGTGTTGTCCTGGTTTACCATATTTAAGCTTAACGTCACTGACGTCATCCTGATGCCACAGTGGGTTTACCATCTTAAAGCTTGATCTCAGTGATTTCTTTTTGATGTCACAGTGGGTTATAAACCTACCTTACCATCTTTTAGCTTAATCTCAGTGATGTCCTCCTGACATCATATTGGGTGTTGCCTTGGGTTACCATCTTTAAGCTTAACCTTAGGGACTTCCTCCTGACACCACAATGGGTGTTGTCCTGGGTTACCATCTTCCTCCTGACATCAAAATGCGTGTTGCTCTGGGTTACCATTTTCCTCCAGACATCACAATGAGTGTTGCCCTGGGTTACCATCTTTAAGTTTAATCTTAGTGACTTTCTCTAAAAATCACAATTGTTGTTTCCCTGGGTTAACGTCATTCAGCTTAACCTTAGTGACTTCTCCTGACTCCACAAAAAGTGATTTCCTGGGTTATCATCTTCCTCCTGACAAAGAATCAGTGTTCCCCTAGGTTACCATCATTAACCTTAGCCGTAGTGACTTCCTCCTGACACCACAATGGCTGTTGCCTTGGGCTTCCATCTACCTCCTGACATCACAATGGGATTTGCTTAAAGGTTAATCTTAAAGATGGTAACCCAAGTAAACACCCATTCTGATGTCAGGAGGAAGATCATAACCCAGGGTAACACCCACTGTGGTCTCAGGAAGAAGTCACTAAGGTTAAGCTTAAAGATGGTAACACAAGACAACACCCACTGTGGCATCAGGATGACGTCATTTAGGCTAAGTTTAATTATGGTAACCCAGGGCAGTGCCTCCTGTGAGGTCAGGAGAGCATCACTGTTAAGCTTAATGACAGTAACCCAGGGCAGCACCCAATGTGACATCAGGAGGATGTCACTGAGGTTAAGGTTGATGACAATAGCGCAGGTAGGCCGCAGATCTCATTGAGGTTAATTTTAAAGATGGTAACTCAGGGCTGCACCCACTGTGAAGTCAGGAGGACATCACTGGGGGTAAGCTTAAAGATGGTGGCCCAGGGCAGCACCCATTATGACATCAGAATGACATCACTGAATTGAGTTGAAGAACGGTAACTTAGGGCAGCACCCACTCTGATGTCAGTAGGACATCAATGAGGTTAAGCTTAATGCCAGTAACCCAGGACAACACCCACTATGGCATCAGGATGAGGTCACTGAGGTTAAGTTTAAGGACAGTAACCCAGGGCAGTACCCACTGTGATGTCAGGAGGACATCACTGAGATTAAGCTTAACACCAGTAACCCAGGACAATACCCATTGTGGCATCAGGATGATGTCACTGATGTCAAGTTTAAGGACAGAAACCCAGGGCAGCGTACATGTGGCATCACTATGACATCACTGGGGTTCAGCTTTAGGATGGTAACCCAGGCCGTACCCATTATGGCATCTGGAGGACATCACTGAGGTTAAGATTAACGACAGTAACCAAGGGTAACACCCACTGTGGCATCAGGAGGACGTCACTGAGAGTAAGCTTAAAGATAATAACCTAGAGCAGCAACCACTGTGTCTTCAGGAGGACATCACTGAGGTTAAGCTTAAAGATGATATCCCAGTGCAGCACCCACTGTGTCATCAGGAGGATGTCAGTGAGGTTGAGCTTAATGAAAGTAACCCAGGGCAGCACCCACTGTGGCGTCAGGAGCAAGTCACTGAGATTGAGCTTAACGACGTTAATACAGGACAGCACCCACTTTGGCATCACAAGCACATTTCTATGGGTATGCTTAAGGATGGTGACCAAGGGCAGCACCCAATGTGACATCAGGAGTACGTGACTGAGGTTAAGCTTATCAATGTTGACCTAGGGCAACACCTGCTGTGGCATCAGGAGGATATCACTGAGGTTAAGCTTAATGATGGTAACCCAGGGCAACACCCATTGTGATGTCAGGAGGAAGGTGGTAACCCAGGGAAACACTCATTGTGATGTCAGGAGGTTAGATTGCAACCCAGGGCAACACTCATTGTGATATTAGGAAGACTTCACTAAGGTTAAGCTTAAAGACAGTACCCCAGGGCAACACGAATTGTAGTGTCAGGAAGAAGTCACCAAAGGTTAAGCATAAAGATGATAACCCAGGGCAACATCCACTGTGGTGTTGGGATGTCGTTACTAAGGTTAAGCTAAATAACGGTAACCAAGGTCAGCACCAACTGTGGTGTCAGGATGACTACACTGAGGTTAAGCTTAATGCCAGTAACCCACAGCAGCACCCACTGTGGCGTCTGAATGACATCACAGAGTTTAAGCTAAAGGAGGGTAACCCATTATCTACTGTGGTGTCAGGATGACGTCATTGAGGTAAACCTTAAGGATGGTAACCCAGGGCTGCACTCACTGTGGTGTCAGAAGGGTGCATCTGGGCTTAAGTCTAATGATGGTAGCCCAGGGCAACACCCACTGTGGTGTCAGAATTACATCACTGAAGTTAAACTTAAGGATGGTAACCCAGGACAGCACACACTGTTACATCAGGAGAATGTTACTGCTGTTAATCTTAACTATGGCAATACAGGCCCACAACCATTGTTGCATTAGGAGGATGTCAGTGAGGTTAAGCTTAATGACAGTGACCGAGGGCAGCACCCACTGCACTGTGAGGAGGACATCCCAGAGGTTAAGCTTAAAGAAGTCAACATAGGGAAACACACTCTGTGGAGTCATGAGGACATCATTGAAGTTGATCTTCACAACAGTAACCCATCACTGTGTCATCACGAGAACATCACTGAGGTTGAGCTTAATGATGGTAACCCAGGGGAGCACCCAGGGTGGCGTCAGGAGAAAGTCACTGAGGTTAAGCTTAACTACAGTAACCCTGGGCTACAGCCACTGTGGCATCAGGAGGATGTCACTCAGCTTAAGTTTAATAAGTGCAATCCATGCCAACATCCGCTATGGCATTTGGAGGACATCACTGAGGTTAAGCTTAGAGAGAATAAACCAAGGAAACACCCCATGGGGCATCAGGAGGAAATCACTTAGGTTAAGCTTAATGATAGTATGCCAAGTCAGCATTCACTGTGATGTCAGGAAGATGTCACTGAGGTTAAGCATAACGATGGTACCCCAAGGCAACACCCACTGTGACATCAGGAGGAAGTCACTGAGGTTAAGCTTAAGGATGGTGACCAAGGGAATCACCCACTTTGACATCAGGAGGACATCACTGAGGTTAAGTTTAACAAGGGTAACCCAGGACAACACCCACTGTGAAGTCAGGAGGACATCACTGAGGTTAAGATTAAAGCAGGTACCCCAGTGCAGCCCCCCTGTGATATCAGGCTGTCGTCACTGAGGTTAAGCTTAAAGGCAGTAACTCAGGACAAGACACACTGTCGTGTCATCAGGATATCTCTGAGATTAAGGTTAAAGATGGTAACCCAGGGCAGCACACACTGTTGTGTCAGGAGAATGTCACTGAGGTTAAGCTTTAAGGTGGTAAACCAGGGTAACACTCACTTTGATGTCAGGAGTAAGTCACTAACATTAAGCTTAAATATGGTAACCCAGGGCACCACTCAATATGGCATAAGGAGGATGTCACTGAGGTTTAGGTTAACGATGGTAACCCAGGGAAACACCCATTTTGATGTCAGGAGGAAGTCACTAAGGTTAAGCTTCAGAAGGTAATCCAGGGCAACACCCACTGTGATGTCAGGAGGACATCACTAAGGAAAAGCAACACACACTGTGAGGACAGGGAAAGGTCACTGAGGTTAAGCTTACCATTTGTAACCCAGGGCAACACCCACTGTGGTGTCAGGTGGAAGTCACTGAGTTTACGCTTAAGGATGAGAACCCAGAGCAACACCCACTGTGATGTCAGGAGGAAGTCACTCAGGTTTAGGTTCAAGACATTAAACCAGGGCAACACCCACTGTGTTTTCAGGAGGAAGTCACTAAGGTTAAGCTTAAAGATGGTAACCCAAGGCCACACCCACTGTGATATCAGGAGGAAGATGGTAACCCATGGCAAAACCCATTATTGTGTCAGTAGGAAGTTCTAAGTTTAAGCTTAAACATGGTAAACCGGGACAACACCCATTGTGATGTCAGGAGGAAGTCACTAAGGTTAAGCTTAAAGATGGTAACCCAGGGCAACACCCACCGTGATGTCAGAAGGAAGTCACTAAGGTTAACTTTAAAAGTGGTAAATTAGGGAAACACCCATTGTGATGTCTGGATTAGGTCATTAAGATTAATCTTAAAGACAGTAACCCAGAGCAACACCCACTGTGGTGTCAAGAGGAAGTCACTGAGGTTAAGCTTAATGATGGTAACCCAGGGCAACATGCATTGTGATGAGAGGAGGACACCACTGAGGTTATATTTAACAATGTTAAGCAATGGCAATACCCACTGTGACATCAGGGGGATGTCACTGAAGTTAAGCTTAAAGATTGTAACCCAGTGTTGACCCACTGTGACATCAGGAGGACATCACTGAGGTTAAGCTTTAAGATAGTAACTCAGGGCTGCACCCACTGTGACATTAGGAGGACGTCCCTGTGGTTAAACTTAAAGATGGTAACACAGGGCAGAACTCACTGTGGTGACAGGAGGACAGCACTGATGTTAATCTTAAAGACAGTAACTCAGGGCTACACCCAATGTGACATCAGGAGGACATCACTGAGGTTAACCTTAAAGACGGTATCCAAAGGCAACACACCCTGTGGCATCAGGAGGACATCCCTGAGGTTAAGCTTAAAGACGGTAAACCAGGGCCACACCCACTGTGACATCAGGAAGATGTCACTGAGGTTAAATGTACAGACGGCAACCCAGGGCCACACCCATTGTGGCATCAGTAGGACATCACTAGGTCAAGCTTAAAGATGGTAAGCCAGGGCAGCACCCAAGGTGGCCTCAGGAGGACATCAAGGAGGTTAAGCCTAAAGACGGTAACCCAGAGAAGCACCCACAGTGGGGTCAGGAGGACGTTAATGAAGTTAAGCTTAAAGACGGTAACCCAGAGCATCAATCATTGTGATGTCAAGAGGACGTCACTGAGGTTAAGCTTAAAGATAGTATCCCACGGCAGCATCCACTGTGTTGTCAGTAGAATGTCAGTGAGGTTGAACTTAACGATGGTAACTGAGGGCGGCACCCACTGTGGTATCAGAAGGACATTAGTATGGGTAAGCTTAAGGATGGTAAACAAGGGCAACACCGACTGTGTCATCAGGAGGACGTCATTGAGGTTAAACTTAATGATGGTGACCCAAGGAAATACCCAAAGTGATGTCAGGAGAACGTCACTGAGGTTAAGCTTAATGATAGTAACCCAAGGGAACACCAACTGGGACATCAGGAGGACGTCACTGAGGTAAAGCTGAATGATGGTAACCTAGGGCAACATGCACTGTGACAACAGGAAGACATCACTAAGGTTAAGCTTAAAGACAGAAACCCAGGGCAGCCCCCAAACTGTGACATCTGGTGGACATCACTGAGGTTAGGATTAAAGATGGTATGGTAAACCAGGCCTGCACCCACTGTGGAGACTGGAGGACGTCACTGAAGTTAAGCTTAAAGATGGTAACACTGGGCAGCACCCACTGTGGCGTCAGGAGGATGTCTGTGAGGTTAAACTTAATGTTGGGATTCCCAGAGCAACACCCTCTGTGGCGTCAGAAGGACTTCACTGAGGTTAAGCTTAACAACGTTAATCCAGGGCAACATGATCTGTGGTATCATGATGACATCACTGAGGTTGATCTTAAAGATGGTAACCCAGATCAGCAGCCACTGTGACGTCAGCAGGATATCACCTAGGATAAGCTTAAAGGCAGTAGCCTGGGGTAGCACCCACTGTGGTGTTGAGGACGTCAGTGAGGTTGAGCTTAACGATGGTAAAACAGGGGAGCAACCACTGCGGCATCAGGAGTACATCACTGAAGTTAAGCTTCACAATGATAACCCAGGGAATCACCCAATGTGATATCAGGAGGATGTCAGTGAGGCTAAGCTTAATGATGGTCAGCCAGAGCAACACACATTGTGACATCCGGATGATGACACTGACATTAAGTTTAATGACTTTAACCTATGGCAACACTCACTGCCATAGGTAACTCAAGGTAGCACCTGATGTGACCTCAGGAGGACGTCACTAAGGTTAACCTTAAGTGGCATCAGGAGGATATCACTGAGGTTAAGGTTAACAATGGTAACCCAGGGCAACACCCATTTTGATGTTAGGAGGAAGATTGTAACCCAATGCAATGCCCATTGTGATGTCAGGAGGGAGATGATAACCCAGAGAAAAACTCATTGTGATATCAGGAGGATGTCACTAAGGTTAATCTTAAAGACAGTAACCCAGAGAAACACCAATTGTGGTGTCAGGAAGAAGTCACTAAGGTTAAGATTAAAGATGGTAACCCAGGGCAACAGGTTGGACGTCAGGGAAGTCAGGATGAAGTCACTAAGGTTAAGATTATAGATGGTAACCAAGGGCAACAGGTTGGACGTCAAGGAACCCAGGGAAGTCAGGATGACATCACTGAGGTTAAGCTAAACGACGGTAACCGAGGGAAGTACCAACTGTGGCATCATGATGACGTGACTAAGGTTAAGCTTACTGCCGTTAAATCATCGCAGCAATGACTGTGGCATCCAAATGATGTCACTGAGGTTAAGTTTAATGAGGGTAACCCACATTACCACCCACTGTGGTGTCAGGGTGATGTCACTGAGGTTAACCTTAAGAACAGTAACCCAGGTCAACACCCACTGTGGCATCAGGAGGACATCTCTTGGGTGAAGCTTAATGACAGTAACCCAGGGCAACACTTGCTGTGACTTCAGGAGGACGTCACTGAGGTTAAGCTTAGAGATGGGAACCCAGGGCAACTCCCACTGTGATATCAGGAAAAAGTCACCGAGGTTAAGCTTAAGGTTGGTAACCCAGGGAAGAACCCACTGTGATGTCAGGAAGACTTCACTGAGGTTAAGCTTAAGACAGAGACCCAGGGCAGCATCCACTGTGGCATAAGGAGGACTTCACTTGGGTAAAGTTTAACAACTGTAAACCAGGGCAGCAACCACTCTGGTGTCAGGAGGATGTCTCTGAGGTAAAACTTAATGATGGTAACCCATAGCAACACACACGGTGACCACAGGCAGATGTCACTGAGGTTAAGCTTAATGATGCTAACCTAGGGCAATAGTCCCTCTGAGGTCAGGAGGACATCACTTGGGTAAAGCTTAATGATGGTAACCCAAGGCAGCACCCAATGTGACCTCAGTAGGACGTCACTAAGGTTAACCTTAAGGACGGTGACCCAGGGCAGCCCCCACTGTAACATCTGGAGGACGTCATTGAAGTTAAGCTTTAACATGGTAACCCATGACTGCAACCAAATTGATGTCAGAAGGACGTCACTGGGGTTAAGCTTTAAGATGATATCCCAGGACAGCTCTCACTGTGACGTCAGGAGGACATCATTAAGGGTAAGCTTAACACAGGTAACCCAGGACAACACCCTATATGGCATCAGGATGACGTCACTGAGGTTGTGTTTATGGATCATAACCCAGTGAAACACCCACTGTGGCATCAGGAGGAAGACCCTGAGGTAGCTAAAGGTTGGTAACTCAGGGAAACACCCACTGTGGCATCAGGAGCACACCATCAAGGTTAATCTAACCAATGGTAACCAAGGGAAACACCCACTGTTGCATTGGGAGGAAGTCACTGAGGTAAGCTTAAGGATGGTAACCCAGGACAACACCCACTGTGGCATCAGGAGGCAGTCACCAAACTTAAGCTTACAGATGAAAACCCAGGGCAATGCCAACTGTGGCATCAGGAGGACGTCACTGAGGTTAAGCTTACGGGTGATAACCAAGGGAAACACCCACTGTGGCGTCAGGTGGACGTCACTGAACTTAAACTTACAGACGGTAACCTAGGGCAACTCCCACTGTGGCGTCAGGAGGAAGGCACTGAGGTTAAGCTTAAAGATGGCAACCCAGGGCAACACCCATAGGGATGTCAGGAGGAAGTCACTAAGATTAAGCTTTAAGATGGTAACCCAGGGCAACACCCACTGTGATGTCAGGAGGAAGATTGTAACCCATGGCAAAATCCATTATGGTAACCGAGATCAACACCCACTGTGGCATCAGGAAGAAGTCACCGAATTTAAGTTTAAAGATGGTAACCCTGGGCAATGCCAACTGTGGCATCAGGAGGATGTCACTGAGGTTAAGCTTATGGATGATAACCAAGGGAAACTCCCACTGTGGTGTGAGGAGTATGTCACTGAGGTTAAGCTTAAGGATGGTAACCCAGGGCAACACCCAATGTGACCTTAGGCAGATGTCTCTTATGTTAATCTTAACAATGGTAAGTTAGGATAATGGCCACTTTTGCATCAGGAGAACGTCACTGAGGTTAATCTTAACTGTTTTAACCCAGGGAAACACCCACTGTGCAATCAGGAGGATGTTACTGAAGTTAAGTTTAAAGATGATGATCCAGGGCAACTCCCACTACAACATCCGAAGGATGTCACTAAGGTAAGCTTAACTAAGGTAACCTAGGACAACATCCACTGTGGCTTGAGGAGGACATCACTGAGGTTAAGGTTAAAGATGGTAACTCACAGCAAGACCCACTGTGGCATCAGGAGGACATCACCGAATTTAAAGTTGCGGATGATAACCCAAGACAGCATCCACTGTTCCATCAGGAGGATGTCAACAAGGTTAAGGTTAAGGATGGTAACTCAGGGAAACACCTAGTGTAGCATCAGGAGGACATCACCAAGGGTAAGCTTAAGGATGGTATCCAAGATCAACACCCACTGCGGTGTCAGGAAGAACTCACCAAGGTTAACCTTAAAGATGATAACCCAGGGAAACACCCACTGTGGTGTCAGGAGGAAGTCACCAAACATAAGCTTGTAGATGAAAACCCAGGGCTAAGTCCACTGTGGTGTGAGGATGACATCACTGAGGTTAAGCTTAAGGATTTTAATCCAGGGAAACACCCACTGTGGCATCAGGAGGATGTTACCAAAGTTAAGCTTACAGATGGTAACCAAGGGCAACACCCACTCTTGCATAAGGAGGATGTTACCAAAGTTAAGCTTATAGATGGTAACCAAGGGCAATACCCACTCTTGCATAAGGAGAACATGACTGAGGTTAAACTTAAGGTTGGTAACACAGGGCTACATCTACTGTGGCATCAGGAGGACGTCACTGAGTTTAAGCTTAATGATGGAAACCTGAGAAACACCCACTATGGCCTCAGGAAGATGTAACTGAGATGAAGCTTAAAGATGGTAACCCAGGGCCACACCCATTGTGGTATCAGGAGGAAGTCGTTAAGGTGAAGTTTAAAGACGGTAACTCAGGGCAATGCCCATTGTAATGTCAGGAGGAAGATTTTAACCCATGGCAACACCCATTGTGATGTCAGGAGGATGTCACTAAGGTAAAGCTTTAAGATGGTAACCTGGGGCAACATCCATCATGGTCTCAGGAGGAAGTCACTAAGGTTAAGCTTAAAGATGGTAACCCAGGGCAACAACCATGGTGATGTCAAGAGTTAAAGAGGAAGTCACTATATTTAACCAAAATATGGTAACACAGGGCGACACCCATCTTGATTTCAGGAAGAAGTCACTATGCTTAAGCTTAAAGATGGTAATGCACAGCAATACACCTTGTGATATAAGGAAGTCTGGAGTAACACACATTGTGATGTCAGGAGAAAGATGGTAACCCAGGGCAACACACATTGTGATGTCAGGAGGAAGTCACTAATGTTAAGCTTATACATGGTAACCATGGCAACACCTGCCATGAAGTCAGGAGGAAGTCACTAAGGTTAAGCTTAAAGATGGTAACCCAGCGCAACACCCATTGTAATGTCAGGAGGAAGATAGTAATCCAGGGCAACAAATATTGTGATGTCAGGAGGAAGATAGTAACCCAGGGCAACAAATATTGTGATGTCAGGAGGAAGTCACTAAGGTTAATCTTAATGATGGTAACCCATGGTAACACCCATTGTGATGTCAGGAGGAAGATGGTTACCCAAGGCAACACCCATTGTGATGTAAAGAGGAAGTTGGTAACCCAGGGATAACCCATTTTGATTTTAGGAGGACGTCACTAAGATTAAGCTTAAAGATAGTAACCAAGTCAACAAGCATTGTGATGTGAGGAGAAAGTCACTACGGTTATTTTTAAAGAAGGTAACTCACTCTAACACACATTAGGATGTCAGGAGGAAGATGGTAACACAGGGCAACATCCATTCTTGTACAAGGAGGAAGTCACTAAGGTTAAGCTTAAAGATGGTAATCTAGGATATCACCCATTGTCATGTCAGGAGGAAGATAGTAACCAGGGGCAACAAACATTGTTGTGACAGAAGGGAGTCACTAAGGTGAAGCCTAAAGATGTTATTCAAGGGAATTAGGATTTGTGATGTTAGGAGGAAGACAATAACCCAAGGAAACACCCATTGTGATGGCAAGAGAAAGTCACATAGATTAAATTTTAAAGATGGCAGGGAAACACCCCTTGTGATGTCAGGAGGAAGATGGTACCCTGGGGCAATACCCATTGTGATGTCAGGAGGTAGTCAGTAAAGTTAAGCTGATACATGGTAAAACAGGGCAACACCCACTGTAATGTCAG
>CAUYON010037300.1:0-23463 GCA_963573935.1 Arctocebus calabarensis | reverse complement strand
GGCGCCCGCCACAACGCCCGGCCATTTTTTGGTTGCAGCCGTCATTGTTGTTTGGCGGGTCCTGGGGCTGGATTCGAACCCGCCAGCTCAGGTGTACGTGGCTGGCGCCTTAGCCCGTTGAGCCACAGGCGCCAAGCCTCTTTTGTTTGTTTTTGAGATAGGATTTTGCTCTGTTGCTGGGGCTGAAATGCAGTGGTGTCATCATAGCTCACAGCAATCTTAAAACTCCTGGGCTCAGCTGATTCTCGGTCTACCCAGCAGCTAGGACTATAGGCACATACCACCATGACCACCTACTTTTTCCATTTTGTATAGAGACAGGGTCTTACTCTTGCTCAGGCTGGTCCCAAACTCCTGAATTCAAGTGGTCCTACCTGGCCCTCCCAAAATGCTGGGATTATAGGTGTGAGCCACCACCATGCCTGCCCTGTTAAGGTTTGATTCTGACTGTAATGAGGGCTGGTTTAGGTCATAATAGATGACAGTAAGGTTGCACTTAGGGCTGTGGTCCTCAATCCCGGACCAGTACTAGTCCGTGGCCTATTAGTAATAGAGGGACGCAGCAGGAGCTGAGTTGTGGCTAGCGAGCAGAGCCTCATCTGTATTTGCAGCCAATCCCCGTGGCTCGCATCACTGTCTCAGCTTGGCCTCCTGTCACATCCCCCACCTCTTCCTAGCTGTGAAGAATGCTCCTCCATGAAACCAGTCCCTGGTGCCAAAAAGGTTGGGACTGCTGTCACAGGGGAAACCCTGTCCATTGTGTCACCCCTGCAGTAAAGCAATGACAGTCTTGGATTAGTTTTGCAGATTGACTATCTAGAAAATTTATTTTTGATAGTTGCCCCCGCCTGGAGCAGTTGTCAGGTATGGCTGGCAAGGGCCCAAGAAGGAGAGTGTCTCAAAATTTCTAGGAGGCAAGTGTGGTTTGAAAAAAAAAAAATCAATTGATACAACATCATGATACCACTTTATATTTGCAAAATTTAGAAAACAATTGCAATTAAAATTGCTTTTAATACAATTTTTAGTAAACAAGATTACATAAAGGCATCTTAGTGGGGATATACAGAAGACGCAGGAGTGCAGTCAGACGGTTCGTTATTCTCCATGTGCAGAAAGAGGAAGATGTTTTTATATTTGTTAAAATTGAGTGTTACACAGTTGAGAAAAATGCGTTTAAGCAACCATATACTTAACACAAATTCTTTAACAAATTGCCCCCTTCTCCCAAATAACTATCTAAATAATCAAGCAATATAAACTGAGGAGGAATTGGGTGTCTAAGAAACGGTTTATAAGGTCTGTCAGTTCATTAATGACTGTCCAGATTCATTCCCTGAAACACAAACTCCAGTTCTTCCCGAATAATGAGCCGTTGTCACAGTTCCAGTCCCAGAGTTGGCAGAATTCCTGCTAACCTTAGCTTACCCACTCTCATTTCTCATTTATGTCATGTTCTATTTATTCCAGCCAAGAAGATAAAAATTACTTCCTAGCCCTCAGTGACATAGTTCCATAAATCCCCAACATAAACATGTGGCAAAGCAGACACACCGAAAGAGCCAATTCATTAACATTAGCAAATTCATGGCCATCTGAGAGCAAGTGGCCAAGTATTTGTCTGCCTCAGAAAGTCACTCCACAGATGTTTATGGAGTGTTTTTTCTGCCAGGCTGGGAGTGAGGGCTCAGTCCTCCCCTGCTGGCAGGATGCCGTTTGTGTGCCTTCCCTTACATTGCTGTGAGGGGGCAGAGTCCCAAGTGCCCTTCCTTGGTAGTCGTTCACGTCAGGTTGTCCGTCCTGAGCTTCTGCTTCTCCGCAGTGGTAAATAACCGTCTTGTTAAGGTTCAGTTGCCTTGTAAAGTGTTTAGCAGATTTCACTATGGACTTGTAGTTTCTCCTTTCAGCATCACCCACTTTGCAATTGATGCCTAATGTTTTTTTCATTTGGTTTTTTGTTTTTGTATGTCTAGTTTCCATGCTGCTATAAAACTCACTCCTCCCTTATCCATAGCATTGCCCCTAACCTAGAATGGAGGTATTTGGCAGTCTTACAAGCACCTGTCGCCTTGGTTCTTTTTCTTGTAGGTATTCTCCTCATTTGGGTAGTGCCTGTCCCATTCATTTGCTACAGAGTCTGACCTTTAAGAGATCCCTGGTTTGTAGACTTAAGTATTCCTCTCTCTGGCTCGGTGTCTGTGGCTCAAGCGGCTAAGGTGCCAGCCACATACACCTAAGCTGGTGGGTTCGAATCCAGCCTGGACCGCCAAACAACAATGACGACTGCAACCAAAACATAGCCGGGTGTTGTGGTGGGCGGCTATAGTCCCAGCTACTGGGGAGGCAGGAGACTCGCTTGAGCCCTGGAGTTGGAGGTTGCTGTGAGCTGTGATGCCACAGCACTCTACCCAGGGCAACAGCTTGAGGCTCTGTCTCCAAAAAAAAAAAAAAAAAAAAAAGTATTCCTCTCTTCTAGAAGCTCATTCAGTCTTTGCATGTTAAATCCAGTGGTCCCCATTTATTTCATTTTTATCTGAAGTACCATGGAGTCAGCCAGCCATAGCTGCCTGTGGGGAGATTCTGGTGCTGTTTTGTACACCTGGATCTGGCTCTTTCCACCATTTCCCTTCTCCCTTGTAAAATGGGAATCTTTTTTCTTATTGTTACAGCATAACAACATTTTTCTCCTCATGGTATTTCAGACTCCTAATCTGTCTTCTAGGCCCAGGTACTCTTAAGCAGTCTCATCAAATACAGAGATTGTAAGCCAAATGCTATTTCATACTTCCCTTAGTTTCTAGTGAATCTATGTAGTGTGACAGTTCTTTTTAAGGCCCTCTTGGTTTCTTTTGTTCCTGCTGTTCTGTACGTATGTTCGTGTTATGTACAGGCAACGTATCCTGGCTGGAGACATTTTCTCGTGCACCTGCTCACATCAGGCCCCTTGAACTCAGACTGAGACCACGGCATTATGGGTTATCTGGGTTCCTTAGCAAAGAGGGGAGCCTCGCACTGAGGACCACACGTCACACGCAGGTGGCCTGAGACTGACTCTGATTACCATACCTCTAAACGCACGTCTTAGTTTGGATTATACTCAAACACACGGTAGACTGGTGGCTTCAGAAGGAATCAGTATCTCTCTCAGTTGTAGAGGCTGGTCGTCTGAGAGGAGCATTCCAGCAAGCTTGGGTTGCTGGGGAAGGCTCTCTTCTTGGTTCTAGACAGCTGTCTTTGTGGTTTCCTCACATGGTAGAAAGCAGAGAAAGGAAGCAAGCTCCTTCCTGTCTCCTATTATGAGGGCACCCATCCTATTCATGGGGATTTCTCCCTGTATTAATGGAAATCCTATTCACGATATTTTTTCCATGTGTTAACACCTTAATGATCATCTATCATGTTAGGAGAGCTCTTTAGCTCTGTTCATCATGGCAGGTTCTATTTTCAGATCAGAAGATGATGATGGTCACCTTAACAGTGCTCCTGTAGAGCCATATCTCCTAAGATTTTAATATATGAATTTTGAGGGGACACAAACATTGAGTCCATAACCCTATGGTAGTTAGCTAAGTAAAGGGAATTTGGGTTTAAGGCAGATGTTTTAATAATGAGGCATAAGAAAACCTCACCTCTGTGAGCAATAATGTGAATCAGTAAATGCAAAATGTATTTGTGTGAGTCGATACATTTTATAACTCTGTTATTTCTTGGACAGTTTGTTTAATGACTTAGTGTCTTTGTTTAACAGAACTTTATTTTCAAGATGTCGGCAAAGAGTCCTCTAGGCATCACTGTGTTTAAGCATTATGAACCTATGTACTTCTTGAGGGCCTAGAGCTTGCGTTTTGTCCCCTGCCAATGATTGTGACCTGGGACCAGTCACAGTCCCCGGCACCTATGTTGGAAAACATGCTCCCATTTTCAGAATAAAATCCTTAGCTCTCACTGTGAAGCTTTGCGAGCTCTGACCTTTCTGCCGCCTCTCTCACGTTCTCCTCACTTCATACCACTCCCCCTCCACCTTGGGGCGTCTGCTGTTTTCTTACCTGAGACACTCAGCGTCCATGGGCGTAGATGGTGCCCGCCCCCTTGCTCCTTTAAAGGTTGGCTCACACAGCACCTCTTCAGATCATCCTTTTCCTGATCATCTTTTAAAATATTGCCTGGTTTTATTTTTCATGGCACTTATCTTGACCTCGTGTATAACTTTTTTATTATCTTATTCTCTCTACTGGAATGTGAGCTCCAGGAAGGCAAGGCTTGGGCTATTTGGGTTACTGCTGTGTTTCCAGGGCCTTGAAAAGTGCCTGTTACATGATAAGGGCTCAGTAAATATTTGTTGAATAAATGAATGGTTATGTGGATGAACGAATACATGCTAACATCTATAGCGGCTGGATAGTAGCTTTGTGGTCCAGTTCCAGCTCAACACATCTGATAAACACAGCTCAAAAAAAAAGGTCAGTCTTCTACTGTCTTCTCTCTCAGATGTGCAGGCTTGTCCATGATCTTAGCCCCTAGCAGCTCCTATGAAAATATTGTGTCCTTTTCTGTCTTCTAGTACCCTAAATTCCTGAGTGACACTGATGTCTCTCATTCAATCGGGGCACTCTTTTTTTTTGGCTGTCCCATCACCTCCATCTTGTGCTTTTGGTTCCCTTATTTTTCCGTGAAGGTTTAGTTGTCCAGGCTGTGCTTAGCATATCTCATAACCTGGGAGTGGGACGTAATTGTCTCCTCCACCTTTAGGGCTGTTTTTCTTCCTTTGGGTGGGAGTAGGCACAGAAAAATGGTACAAGGGGGTTGCTCATGTTGGTCAAAAAGCTAAGCCCAAAGCGAAGGCAGAAGCCTACAGGTGCCACAAAAGTGCCCACATTAAATGGATATCTTTGATTCATTAAGTATCAGATTAGTTAGCTTTCCAACGTACTTTAATGATACCCTTTTTATCCCCTATGCTTGGCGATATTTACTTCTGTAAGCCTCAAACACTTGATATTTTTCCCATGTGTGAACACCTTAATGATTGTCTGTGATATTAGTACAGCTTTTCGGCTCTATTCATCATAGCAGGTGCAGCACATTAGCCCCCCAAATTAGACCATAACGCAACAACAGCTTATTGAAAAATCCATAAATATCTCATAAAAGCTTAGAATTTCCCTAAGACAGTAACATCACTTCTAAAGAGCCTTCATCTGTTACCCTAGAAAGAATGTAAAAATATTTAAGACATAACATGGTTCCGTATATAATAAACTGTGGTTCTTTATGCTAGGTGGTTTTAAATTTATTTAGGTAAGCACCTTTTTTTATATTCATACCTCACGAAGGGAGCCTTTTGTCATTTAGAATGTTGTTGTTGCCAGTTTAGTAAATGAGATGGTTTATGAGCACCGTTCATCAGTGAAATGAATGGCTTTCAGATTGCTGGGCCTTGAGTTGAAGCTGTAAATTTTGAATTGCCTTTTCACGCACGCTCTTCCCCGCCGTTGTCTAAGTTTTCCTGTTGGGCTGATGTTTTGCTACTAACCGAGTAAGTTGCCTTTTCCCCTCCTCACCCCACGGGAGATGGAGGGAAGGAAGTGCTGTCCATGCACCAGATCCTGCTCTACCTGCTCCGGTGCAGCAGGGCCCTGGTGCCCGAGGAGGAGATCGCGGACATGCTGCAGTGGGAGGAGCTCGAGTGGCAGAAGTACGCGGAGGAGTGCAAGGGCATGATCGTCACCAACCCCGCCACGGTACGTGGGCTGCGTACTCAGGGGCCGGGCCCCTCTTCCCGGCTGTCACAGGGAATGAGAAAAGTATAAGCCAATTTACTCTGTCCGAATATTTGTACGTTTTAGAGGGTTTTCCATGCATGTCGCAAATCGTCTTCCAGAAGTACCGTAAAACGTGTACTTTCAGGGAAGTCTATGAGAGCACCCATTTCCTTGCTTGTACTAGTTCAAAGGAAAAACTTTGTCTTTTGATAGGGGCAAAAAAAAAATGTTAGTTTGTATCTATTTTTTATTTTTTTTTTTTCAGTTTTTTGGCTGGGGCTGGGTTTGAACCTGCCACCTCTGGCATATGGGGCCAGCGCCCTACCCCTTTGAGCCACAGGCGCTGCCCCTAGTTTGTATTTATTTTTGTCTCTAATGAAAAGTGATATTTTAAATGTTTACTGGTCATTCATGTTTTCATTTGCTAATTTCCTGTTAGCTGATTTTTTTGTTTTTTTGCTATTATTGGCTCCTTTTTATCTTCCTTTCTCATTAATACATATATTACCCATTTCTTTTGTTTGCTTCTTAAAGTTTTGTTTCAAAAACTAACTTTTGGGCGGTGCCTATGGATGGCACCTTGAGTAGGCACCGGCCCCATATACTGAAGGTGGTGGGTTCAAACCCGGCCTCAGCCGAACTGCAAAACAAAAAAACAGCCGGGCGTTGTGGCGGGCACCTGTAGTCCCAGCTACTCGGGAGGCTGAGGCAAGAGGATCGCCTAAGCCCAGGAGTTGGAGGTTGCTGTGAGCTGTGTGACACCACGGCACTCTACCAAGGGCGACATAGTGAGACTCTGTCTCTACAAAAAAAAAAAAAAAAAAGCTAAGCTTTTAAGATTAATTGTTAAAGTAAAAATAAATTAAAAGTAGGGAATTAAAAGATAACTAGTTCTCTTACATAAAACATAGCATTTTTATTTATATCAGATAATTTTTTCTCTAAACTATTTTGTTTCATAAAATAGTTCTGTATTGGCATCTTAGAATAAAAATGTTCAAAAATGGGGAATTAAAATATTTCTGTATAAAGAAACAGAATAATCTATTTAAGAAAAGTTGTGTTTTAAAAAGCTGCCAATTGTTGAATAGCCTTGATTCGAAAAATAAAAACTCTGGATCCACTGGGTCGGGAATACCTGCACACACAAAATGTTGCTATTTGCAAATAAAACCTTCCTGCCCGGAAGTTTTCAACAAATCCAGAAGGTGAAATTGCTTAAGAGAAATATGTTTAAACATTAAACTTTTTGAAAACCAGAAAATGACACAATTTTTTACTGCTAAGCCACATAAACAATTGTTAAGGTAACATTAAAAGAAACGTATAATTAGGAGTGCTATGAGAGTAAGATTGTGAATTTTAATTTTCTTCTCTGAACAGTTGCGTATATTTACATTTCTCCTGTTAGGTTTAGGGCTGGGTCAGAGGACGGAGTGATGGTCTGACGCATGTTCACTGTAGCTCTTCTGCTTGAAGAGTCCCACGCTCTGCAGTCAACATTCAGGGAGTGTGTTCATCCCACGCCTCCTTCCAGGGCACAGCCAAGTTGTCTTGAAATCCGAGAATCTCTTGAAGAGTTTTTAAAAAATTAAAAATTTGAAAAATACTGTAGGATGCCCTGACTCACTGAACCCTATATGCTCTAGGCAGTGGGGCCCAGAAATCTATAGTTAAAAAAAAAAAAAAATCCAGGCTCAGTGCCTGTGGCTCAACGGGCTAAGGCGCCAGCCACGTACATCTGAGCTGGTGGGTTCGAATCCAGCCCGGGACGCCAAACAACAATGACGGCTGCAACCAAAAAGTGGCCGGGCGTTGTGGCGGGTGCCTGTAGTCCCAGCTACTTGGGAGGTGGAGGCAAGAGACTCGCTTGAGCCCAGGAATTGGAGGTTGCTGTGAGCTGTGATGCCACAGCACTCTATCCAGGCTGACAGTTTGAGGCTCTGTCACAAAAAAAAAAAAAAAGAAAAGAAAGGAAAATTTCACATTTAACATATTTCTGTTCAGTGATTTCTTCTTCTAAAAAACAGAATATTACAGGGCTCACTAGAATTATATAACGTGTTCTCATAGATGTTTACCAAACTTGCTGTGAATTCTGCTAATGTATTCAGTCATATTTCAAAATCAGATTTAAAATAAAAGCTATCCATGCAATTACATTGCTGCCTAAGTAAAATATACTGAGCATAAATTAAACATTATAAATTAAAAGATGTTGTTTTTACGATCTGTCCTACCAGTTGGTCAAATAATTTTGTAAATGTGAATTGGCAAACTTTTGAACATGTATTTTATATTCCGTGTAACTCAAGGAGAATTCATAATCTGAAAATTTGGACTGTTTATAGGGTTTTAACAGAGCCAATGAAAGGGCTGTAACTGTTTTGAGTATTGTGGTCTGAGATTAAACAGAACATTTTAAAACTAGTTACCATGTTTTAATATGCAGTAGGTGGCTTTCCTCTCGTTTAGCTCATACGCAGCAGTAGACATCAGAAAAGTAATTATTTGCTCTGACTGCTTAGCACATTGTTAATTATCAAGTGCATATATTAATAGGCAAATAAAATCGGAAAGCATACTTTTAGTTCTATTATAAATAATATCTTGGGCCAAGTAGATTTAAGTTAAAAATGGAGAAAAAGAACTATTCAGAGTAATGCTTTTTTTAGTGAAAGTAATAATACACTTTTCAATTATAAGGATCCATCATAATATTCATTTATCCACATATACTCACTGTGTGCAAACTGAGTGCTGGTTACAGTGCTAGAGGCTGTGGAATAATAGTGGGAATGAGGCACCAGGTGCTAATATGGAGCTAGAGTCTGGTGAGGGAAGCAAAAAACTTGGACGGTAAGAGGAGCCCTTGGTGCCCCAAGGAAGAACCCTGAGAAATGCAAGCTTTGTCTTTTATTTTTGAGACATGTTTTCATTCTGCAAACATCTTTTTGGTTATCTTGGTATTTTCTTGTTTTATAAAGCTTCTCTATGGGGTAAGCCACATTACAAATAGCAAACGAAGGTATATATGAATACCGAGACCATTGATTTTCACCCTTTTCTCATGAGCCCAGGGTTACTCTTGTCAGTCCATTGACATTGAGGCATCGACCCACTGACACTGTCCCCAGGAGCCTTGTTAGATTTCAACAATTATGTGTAAAGCTGACAAATCGGAATGGGATTGTACAATTAGGGTACCAGAGATTCCTTGGAGCCTTTAGCATTGTCCGTCACAAACACACATCCATCCCTATTTATTAAAAATTCCCGCAATCACACAAAACAGACAATAGGGATGGACTCTTCCCCTCATACAACGTCTCCTCAGAGAGCTCTCGGCGTGTCCCCTCTGCGTGGGCCCCTGTCGCATGGTCCAGGTGCAGCCTTAGAACTCCTCTGCTCTGTACAGGAAGGCAAGCTTGCGTCAGTATTACTCTCATAGATGAGGTGTTACTTTCCTATCATTGCTGTGAAAAGTTGCCACAAACTGAGTGTCTTCAACATGTTCCTTCCCTTCTCGTTCTGGACGTCAGACGTCCTACATGAGTCTGCACAGGGCCATTCCTTCTGGAGGGTCCAGCTTCCAGACTCTGCCCATTTCTTCTCTCTTGCCCCTTCTTTCATCTCCAAAGCCAGCGGCATTGCATCTTCTCTCCTCTGACCTCTGCTCCATCCTCTATTCTCTGTATTATTCTGACTCTTCCACTGTTTTTAGTGGGCACATTCCAATAATCTGGGATAATCTCTCCATCTCAAGATCCTTAACTTAATCACCTCTGCAGGTCCTACTTTTGCCATATAAGGTAGTAACATTCACAAGTTGCAGGAGTTAGGAATGTTGAACATCTTTGGAGGACATTATTAAGCCTACCAAAGATGTTAGCAGATGGTCTATTATCTGCCAGGGACTGTGCTGCTAGCTCTTCTACTCATTACGTTCTTGCAAAGCAGGTGCCATTGTTACTTCCATTTTGCCTGGCAGGGAGACTGGCTTAGAATAGTGAATTACTTTTCCCAAGGCCACTCAACTTATAAGTGGGGGACTCAAGTTCCTCTGTTTCTGAACCTCATGCACTTCCCCCTGTAGCCTGGCTTCTCAGGGTGGTCCCCAGAGCAGCAGCTAGAGCTTGTCAGAGGTATCCAGTCTCTGCCCCATTCAGTTCTCCTAGGTCATAATCAGCATTTTAACAAGGTCCCCAAGTGAGTCTTATGAACAGTAAAGTTTGAGAAGCTGTTACATGTTGAATATCCCTAATCTGAAATTTTGAAATGTTCTCTAATCTGAAACTTCTGGAGCATTTATGTATCGTCACAGTAGAAAATGCCACACCTCTGGTCCCAAGCATTTTGGATAAGAGATATTCAGCCTGTACTAGTGACATTGAAGATGATGTTTAATAACTGCAGAAAGAATGCCTATAGATGACACAGTAAAATGTGTGTCTCAGTCCATTTTCTTTTGCTTATAACAGAATATGTGAAACTGGGTAATTTATAAGAACTGAAATTTATTTCTCAATAGCATGAAGGCCAAAAAGTCCAAGATGAAGGGGCTGCATGTGGTGACGGCCTTCTCAGCACATCGCAGGGGTCTGAGTGTGCCGTCTCAGGTCTGCCTTCCTGTTCTCAGAAACCCATTAATCCACGAGTGGCTTAACCCATTCATGAGGGCGGCGCCTCACCCCTGAAAGGCCCGGTTCTCAGTTCTGCCACATTGGGGATAAATTTCAACATGAATTTGAGAGGGAGACAAATACTCAAACCATAGCAATTTATGGACTATTGAAGAACTAGAGCAATGTGCATTCAGAACAGAAAAAGAAATCATGTCAGTTTATTAAGTCAAAGCAAAATTTTTTTTTTTGCAGTTTTTGTCTGGGGCCAGGTTTGAACCCACCACCTCTGGTGTATGGGGCCGGCGCCCTACTCCTTTGAGCCACAAGTGCCTACCCTAAAGAGAAATTTCTAAACACAGAAACCACTGTTAATAAGGCCGATGACTCTGGAGGAAATATTTTGCAAAGGCATCCAGCAGCACGCTTCAGCCAATCTAGAGGACCCACTGCCCAGTCCCTCAGCTGTTTCCGTGTTCCTTCTCACCAAAAGATAAAATGTAACATACATTAACCTTTTAACAAAACTCAGCATCACAGGTAGCGACTGAACAGACTGCCCTGTCTGTTGTTGCGGTTGTTCAGCTGCTGAGACGGTTCTGGTGATGCTAATGGGCTTAGTGGCCCTGAACGCGTTACTTTTCCCCTATAGTAATGCGACATCACAGCTTTTACTGTGAGGCTCTTACGTGTGAGTAAGTGTGAGAAAACGGCTGCTCACGGCAGCGGTCAGAGGCAGGAGTGGGCAGCCCTGGAGTGTTCACAGGGGCGGGGGAGATGTGTCTGCTTTGCTTACGGCTGCACTTTCTTTTATGAAATTAAGAGTATTCTATCAAGTTACCTTTAGGCCACGTGAATAAGGTACATATGAAACAAATGTATTTCATGTTTGGACTTCGGTCCCATTCCCAAAACATTTTTTTATGTCTGTGCTAATATTTCAAAATCTGAAAAAATTCTGAAATCCAAGTCCCAAGCATTTCAGATATGGTACCTCAATCTGTGCTAAAATTGCACAGGGCCCTCTGTTTTTTTCTTTCAATGTATTAGATGTAATGTTTGTGTGTGTGCAAATGGTTTGTGAAAATTCCTTTTAACTGTTAAAGATAATGGTGTTTAGCATGAGAACTATCATTCCTTTAGACCTATCATGCTCAGCTTTCAAAGGAAATGCTTTTAAGTTTATAGGTTTTGTTTTGCTTTTTATGTAACAGTTTGAACAAAACTGGAAGACCTTTTCTATGCAGGACTTTCGAAACAGCATTTGAAGGTTTAGGAAAACAACCTTGCATATCTGCTTTAAAGGGTCTCTATGTGGAATGTCCATGAGAGCTACAGCTGGCTCTTTGATGTAGGGCAGATACTTGACCATAATCCCTTATCTGCCCTTTCAAAGTTTAGAAGACTCTGGAAATGAAGAGTTTTTTCTTAAGTATGAAACTAACCCAGTTGACAGCAACGCCGCCTTGAAATGACATGAGGCTAAGTCTTTATTAATCCTACTTAGAATATTCACATGTTTTGCTAGTGAAACTGGTTCATTTCAGGGTCCTCTCCAAGCACCAGCTTGAGGTGTTATTTACTATGTGCTTCATGCTTGGAATTACCATTCTAAAGTTTTTTTTTTGCCTTAAGCTGTCCCCTTGGATAGAGTGCTGTAGCATCACAGGTCCCAGCAACCTCCAATTCCTGGGCTCAAGCGAGTCTCCTGCCTCCGCCTCCTAAGTAGCTGGGACTATAGGTGCCTGCCACAATGCCTGGCCATATTTTGGTTGCAGCCGTCATTGTTGCTTGGCGGGCGCAGGCTGGATTTGAACCAGCCAGCTCAGGTGTACGTGGCTGGCGCCTTAGCTCATTGAGCCACAGGCACCAAGCCCATTCTAAAGTTTTTAAAACTCCAACTTTGAGATGAGATCTGGCCCAGTGGGTTTTGGATAAGACCTGACAAATCTACACAATTAATACTTTTGGATTCATAGATGAAGAAGCCTTTCATCACTGGCCGTAGAAGGCTTTTCATTGTAGTTCCCCAAGTCAAGTTCTGCACATTTATTGCACAGTATAACCACATTTTCACAGTTAAAAGCATCCCAGACATCTTATATTTGAATTTCTGAGACTATTTCTCTTGGGGCCAAAGTGATACAATATAAAAATGGAATTGAATTCAGAAATGTTTCCAACAAATTGGAGGGGAGAGAACATGTCCAGAAGTGATGTTTACAATAGATGAGTACAGATAATCCACTTAGGGAGAAAAGTCGTAACTTCAAGAGAAGGATGGGCTGGACTTCTGCAAATAGGGCTGCAAAAGGCTGGAGAGGAGAGTAAGTGAATCAACAGTATGGTGGTTAAGAGTGGGAAATGCTGCAGAAATGTAAAGTAGAATTACTGATAAATGGACTTGTGCCCTTCCATTGGGAAAAAGGCCAGAGAGAGATGGAAGTTCTATTTCATCTAGTTCAGTAACATTCACCTTAAATTAGATGTGAAGGGCTGGGTCAAGGTCCCGATCAGAGTAGCCATGGTCAAATGACCATCAAAACTCCTTCTGTACTTGGAGATGTCTAATTCTATGATGAAAAGTATAGAATTGGGAAGAAAGCCATTCAGCGAAGATAGAAAGCTTTGGTGTGCTGGCTTTACACAGAGGATAGAGCCTTTGCTTTGGTATTCCTGTGGTTCGTACAGTTCAGGAAGGTTGATATTTTTTGCTGCACTTGGGCAGACACAAACACATGAACATAATTGTGGTACAAGACAGGCAATGATAAGCAGAGCCTCAGAGGCATAATAAAAAAAAAACAAAGCCAGTATTAAGGCTGCAGCCAGAAAAGGGCCTTACCTCATTCCTCCAACATCTGCAAGTCCACTTACCCCGGTTCAGCTCCAAGTTCCTAAAGGGCAATAGAGGTGTGTGTCTATTTTCAAGTGTATTTTCATTTAGTTCCCAGTGAGAGGCACATGGAGATGAATTCAGTGAATGTAGGTCAGAATATGTGTCTCCCATGATCCTTAGCATGCCGCCAGCACATGAGAAGTGCCCAGTGCAAGTTCAGTTCATTTATTTAACAAATCTATGTTAAGTGCCTATTTTGTGCCAAGCACTCTTCGAAAGTTTGTGCTACATTAGTGAATCATCTAGAAATACAGATACATGGAAACATGAAATTCTTCTGTTTTTAAGAAAAATTCAAGTTTTCTCTAGCATTTAGACTAGGGTAGATATGGTCCAGTTTTATTGTTAGTTTATTAGATTTTTAAATTATACAGGTAACATGTGAATGCATTTTCTTTAAAGGTTTAAAATCTGTATCTAGAATAAACTTTGTCCCTGTCTCCCATCAAGTGCTTTCCCTTAGGGTCACCCAAGCTAAATGCAAACATGTGATTCAGCTTTTCTTAAATATAAATGTGATCATACTGGGTACACTATTCTGCAATTTACTTTTCCCCTTTCCATCTGTTAGCAAAATCTTTTTATGTTTTTGTGTACAGGTTTACGTCAGGCTTTTAATAACTACCTCCCACGGACGGGACTCTTTCTTACTTGGTTACTCCTCCCTCCTGGTCATAACCAGGAATGATAATCCTGTGATAGCTCCAGGCTGGAGCTAATATAAATAGTGATGTGGTGGACATCCTCAGATGTGTTCTTTATAGGCAGGTGAGTATTTCTTCAGGCTTGAAAGTCAAAGTTGGCTGGGTTTGGGATCTGCAGTGTCTGCACGGAGTGAACGCGAGCCATTGTGCTCTGAGTTCCCTGGAGGACTGACTGGCGATTCCCTTTCTTATTATCTCTTGTATAACCAGAGGACTGACTGGCGATTCCCTTTCTTATTATCTCTTGTGTAACCAAAAGGCTCAGTCCCTGTCATGTAAGTGATAAGTTCCTACACTGTCTACCACATAGAAGATCCTCAGAAAGTTTCCATGAAACAGAAACCTTTTTGTCCACATTCAAGTAGGGCCTGTTTGTTTGTCTTTGCCTAAAGCTGCTCAGTTAAATCACATTTGTTTCCTCAGCTGTATAATTAGCCTTGGGTTTTTAAGTGCCTACTCCAGGCTTCAAGAAATGCCTAGATTTAAAGACAATTCACCCTACAATTTAACACAGAGAAAGATAAAAGGGGGGTTCTAGGTAGGAAAGTGACATCCTAGTTCCAGGCCCTAAAATGGCCTGGGGCTGCCAGCACTTGGATTTTTCAGCAGGACGTGTGTGGCCTGAATGCTGAGCAGTAACCTGGGAGCAATCAGCCAAGCCCCTCAGCTCTGTGCTCCTTCATATCCATTATGAGCCCCGTGAAAGCATCTAAGTAATCAGTGACAATACCTGCCTTCTGCT
Source organism: Arctocebus calabarensis (assembly GCA_963573935.1). Taxonomy (NCBI): domain Eukaryota; kingdom Metazoa; phylum Chordata; class Mammalia; order Primates; family Lorisidae; genus Arctocebus; species Arctocebus calabarensis. The sequence goes on along the minus strand of CAUYON010037300.1, from coordinate 8,734 downwards.
GAGGCTGATTAAAGTGGCTTGGACTAATTTACGCAATATTACTAATTAGGGAACTTGGAGCATTACTTGAAAAGTTGTTTCTGATTAGGTGTGTGATCATCCTTCCGCCTCCGCCAGCACTTGCCATGTGCTGGAATGGCAGCGGAGGCACACTGGCTGCTGGCTGTGTCAGCCCTTTGTTCCAAGTCACAGCATTTTAACCCGTTTTGTGTCTCGGACCCCTTTGGCAGCTTGTGAAGCTCCTTGGTTCCCATCTCAGAACAAGGTTTTTAAATACATAAGATGCATAGGATTTTCAAGGAAACTAATTATTTTAAAATATAGTTATCAAGATATTTTACAAACTATTTGACATGACAACATACAGGCTTCTGAGTTGATATGTAGTGCAGTCTCACTGCAGGGCTGATAACTGCCATAGTTTCAGAGTGGTAATGAGCTTAATACCCTGAGGTGTCTGTAAGAACTGCGATGTGATCAGGAACATCCATGTGATTTCTGTGGGGGGAAAGCCACAGGGGCATCAATACTTCTGTGATTTTTCTTTTCTCTAACTTCATAATAGAAGAAGATGCTAAATATCAGAAGTTGGTGGCTTGGTGCCCGTAGCTCAGTGAGTAGGGTGCCACATACAGTAAAGGTGGTGGATTTGAGCCTGGCCTGGGCCTGCTAAACAACAACAACTATAACCAAAAAATAGCCAGGCATTGTGGTCGGTGCCTGTAGTCACAACTACTTCACAGGGATGAGGCAAGACAATCACTTAAGCCCAAGAGTTTGAGGTTGCTGTGAGCCTTGATGCCACAGCACTTTACCAAGGGCGACATAGTGGGACTCTGTCTTGAAAAAGCCACACACACAGAAGTTGGTAAAAATCTCGTTTTCTTGCCATCCAAGTTCCCGGGTGAACCCCAACCCCTGCGGCCCAGATTTAGAGCCACGCCCACTTGCACATCTGCAGGCTCTCGGTGCTGTTTGAGGTGTTGGAGCTGCTGCATCATAGACAACTTGCAGGTGTTATAGTGGACAAAGTGTCGGCTCAGGGCCAGAAACTCTTATCTTTAATAAGGCCAGAAGTCTTAACTGTGGCTGGGAAGATGTTTGTTCTTTCGATGAAAAGAAATGATAGGACCTTAATAATAGGGACTAATTAACAGCTGCCTTTTGATTGAGGGGCAGGGGAAGCTTCCATGTTTTTTCCGTCTGGATTCTCGTATTTGGATCAAAAACTCAAAATTGCTTTATTTGCTTGTTTGTTCTATGAAGCATTTGGGTAAGTTTCAAATGAACAAAAAGCACACAGAAAATTATTAATACAAGTAAGAAATAAATGTAAGTCAGGAGCAAAGAAAATGTAAGTTCATGTAGGAAGTCAGGACCAGAGGCAGAAGCAGATAGGCTGATCGTAAGAGTCCTTGTGGTTGGTACAGACAAGTTGAAAGTCTAGCCAGAGAGAGTTGTCAGAGAAACAAAATATTACCTGTATTGAAGAGGAACACAGCTTTTCTGAGAAAATCTTAGCTTTAAAAGAAATTTTTAATGCAGATTTTCTTCTGAGGCATTAAGTAATACATGTCCAAAAGCAGGATTTTCAGGGTGGTTTCTTAACCCGGGTCCCAGGTCCAGGAGCAGGCTTTGCCCCTTCAGGGAGCTCTGCCAGTCAGGGCGGGGTCTAGTCCGTCTGCCTCGCAGGCCTGTGGGGATACGGTGCGTAGCTCTCATCAAATCCTTTAGGGCTCCGTGGTGGTCGATTTTACGCACTAACTTGATTAGGCTGAGGGTAGCTGGATAGCTGGTTACATGTTATTTCTGGGCGTGTATGTGAGGATGTTTCTGGAAGAAGTTAGCACTTGGATCAGTGGAATGAGTAAAGATCTGCCCTCACCAGTGTGGAGAAGCATCACCCAATCCGTTGAAGGCCTACACAGAACAAAAAGGGGGAGGAAGGGTGAACATTCCTCCCGTGTGAGCTGAGGCATCTGTCTTCTGCCCTCAGACATTGATTCTCCTGGTTCTTAGCCCTGCAGACTGAGACAGAGCTTTAACCATGGGCTTCTGTGGGCCTCCAGCGTACACCCCGCACATCGTGGGACTTCTTGGGTTCCATAATTAACCTCCTCTTTATATCTGCATATCTCCTGTTGGTTCCAGGCAGAACTGTGACTGATAGAGGATCTATAACTCTGAAGAAGGATGAGGACCTCTGAGGAACCGGGGAGCAGAAGGGACTTAGGATCTGGATGCTCTCTTTATCTGCTCCCACCTGAGGATACTTTCCCTCAGAGCAGGCCACGACCACAGAGGCCATTAGGCACACAGCCTGTGGCAATCTGACCAGGGATGCTGGACCAGCCCTCTCAGGAGGGCCAGAGAAGAGCTGGCTTCTTTCTTGGCCCGTCCTTGGGGTCTTCTGGAGCACGTAAACGGATTCTGCAGAAGGTTGCAGAGTCCCCTGGCAAGCTGTCTCATGGTATAGACAAGTGGTGTAGACGAAGCCTACACTACTGATTAGAATATTATCATCTTCCCTTTCCTCATTGTTTTTACTCTGCACACTCATATTTAAAATTTTACCTCCTCAGAAGTCCTAAAAGAGGAGCATGATCCTAAAGGGGTGCAATTAGCAGGTAGTTAATCAGAATATGGCATGAAAAAAAAATGAGAGGCTGGAAAATGGAACATTTAAAGGCCGAACCTGCTGAGGACATATTGTTTTCCAATCCTCAGAATTTAGAAATTCACCTGCATTTTTCAAATTCTATATCACATCCCCACAGCCCATTTCCTCTATAGCTTATTGGAAAACCTGGTAGGTTTTGTTCAATATATATTATTTGGTTTCTATAAAAAAATGTATTACTTCTTACTTTCTTTTGGTGTTAACTTGGGTGAAATACTATTGTCATAATCCATAAATACTCTTGTGAAGAAATTTTATATTGATCTATAAGGTAGCAACTTTAAAAATTTTACTTGGATGATATACCTTTCTTAATTTTTTTTTTTTCCAAAAGCACAGGGAAGCATATTTTATATCATGCCAAAGCCCACTATTCTATCAGTTAATTCCATTTTATTAATTGTATCCTGAGATAGTTAATAGTGCAGATTTGAGAGTGAGTTGCTATAAATATCTTGAAGCAGCCAATATAATAAGCTGTAGCTGTTAGTTGCAAAATTAAATGATTCTTGTCTAATAACATGTATAATTTAGAAAACGGGAGAACCTGATTAAGCTTGATCTGCTAGCAGTGTGATGCTGGATTACTCTGTGAGTAATGTTTATGCCTCCAAAGTTTTAGATCAATGAATTTACATACCTCAATTAATTAGGAAAAGATAATGAAAAGCATTAGAGGTGGAAGGGATTATGGCTCTATAAATTCTCTGGGACTAGATGAAAGTAAATGTGTTTAATTGAAGGAATAAATCATTTTCTTGAGTTCCAGTCAAGGCTGCTGTGCCACCATGTTCTCAGTCCTGGTGGGAGCACCTGGTCTGTGTGACAAAATGGTTTCCAGCATGGTGCCCTCCTACTTCACCCATCGCTGACTACATCCTTGATGCTGACAGTTGAGGTCAAATCTTCGACTTTGATGTATTTACCCATTGGTCTCATATTGTGTGGTCAATAACAGCAGAGAAGTACGGAGGATCTTCTTGTGTGCCTGGCGCTGCTTTCAAGAAACAAGCACAGTGTCTTTCTCAGGAAGCTCACAGGCCACTCAGGGACAGTGCGGTGAAACGTCAGGAGGTTTAGATAAAACAAAGTCACCGTGTGCTGCTCAGGAGGGTACATGGTGGGTGAGGAAGAGAAGGTGTCCTCAGAACTGGTTTAGGACTGGATAGCCCCTACCATGTCATGGTTTTAAAAAGTGAAATCCAATCAAACGATACCAAAAGGTATCCAGTTAAAAATGAGATATTCCTGCCATAATAGACCTACTTCTCAGAGAAAACTCCAGTTAATGGTTTTCATCAAAAGTGATGGAAAACTGCCAAATTTTGGTATGCTTACTTACAGATATCACTTTTTAAAACTTTTTTTATGTGTAGATTTTTATAATTAAAAAAAAGAAATCAAATGGGAACCAAAAGAACACAGTATTTGTTTACCTTGTGTTTGTAGTCATCTTTTATAGCAGTGTGTACAGAATATCTCACTCTTCTCAAAGCATAAGATACCTGTGTGTATTTAAACAGACCTCCACTGGTGGACACTCAGGCTGTGCCCAGTGTCCTGCTGGGAGAAGCCGTGCATGGGCCTCTCCTTGAGCCTGCATCTTGGAGTCCACGTGCAGGAGTTAAGAACACGGCTTTCTGGTTTACTGGCCAAACGTCCTTAAGACCATACCTGATCTCTCTGCAGCTGAGTTTCCTTATCTGCAAAGTGCACATGATAAAGATACCTGCCACATAGGCTTCTCTTAAGACTTAAATGAAACAATCTGCAAAAAGTTCTGAGAGTTATTGTCTGGAATTTAATACCACCCAATGACTACAGTTACTCCTACATTATTTTCAATAATGGCTTTTTTGAGATCTAACTCTGTACCATACCATTCGTCCATTTAATAAAATTCATTGTGTTCAGAAAGTTGTGCAGCCATCATTGTCATCAGCATTAGAACGTTTTTATCGATCCAGAAAGAAGCCCTGTCCTCCTTAACTGCCATTCCCCATTTCCCTTCACCTCCCACTGCACGGTCGCACTTTGTGTGTAGATTGGGCTGTCCTGGTCGTCCACGTAGATGGCATCGTGTGCATTGTGGTCCTTTGTGACGCTTCTCTCACTGAGCGTAGTATTTTCAAGATCCATCCAACCATACACAGACTGTTGAATAATATTCTGTTGTAGGGATAGACCACATTTTATTTGTCCACTGCTACTACTATTTGTTGTTCAATAAGATAAATGTTTAGAAGTAGATTATTGAATAAGAATATAACATTAAGGAAAATGGATTTAAGGCCTCAGTCCTGATGTATGGGACAGCTATGACAATTTAATATTTTTACCCCCATTAGTAAATAATATCCCTCGTTATACAAGAAATTGAAGTAACCATCTCTTTTGTGTTACCCTCCTCCAAGAAATCAAGACAAATGAGAGGGTGTGCAGTGTGGGAATTACAAGTCCCGGCCCGTTTCCCTGCCTTTGGGCAGACCCCACATTGTCATGTCATATAGCCAAAGAATCTAGGTATTTTAAGACTAACTCTTCATTTTTCAGAGTTTTAATCAAAGATATTTGCCTAAAGATCAAGCTCAAACTTTTGGAAAATAGAAAGCAGTTTTATTAAGTTACATTGCTGACACCACAGCTTTCATTTATTTCTTTTTAATAAGTCACATCAAAGAACATAGTTTTCCCTGATTGCCCCCTATGATTAGGTAAACTTCAGTGGCCACCAGAATTTGGGAACAGCTAGTTACTATAAGTAGCAGTTCTCATAACAGTGTAGAGCCACCAAGATGGCTGTTTTATTATGAAATTCTATTGTCTTTATCCCTTTTTGCAGTTGAGCAAACCGTCAGGCCAGATAACTTGCTTAGGACCACTCGTGACACTGTAGCTCTGTCTTCACTCAGCTCAGCTGCTCAGAGCTTGGCCTCTTGGCTGAGTTAAGCTGCACTAGGGTTCCTTGTATCTGCTGCCTTCTGATGGGCTAAAGATGTGTGAAAACTGCAGAAAGGGCACTGAAGGAGGAAGATGAGCGCTGCCCATTCAGATCTGTTCCTATATCCATGTCAAGGCAAAGCCACATTTCTGCAAATGGAGATGGCAGATTAGTTACAATGTAGGCCATCCTGCCAGCCCTGGGCCACGCCAGCCAGCCTTACTGCGTTTAGGTTAAGAGGATGATACTGGCATGGGAATTACTTCTCTCTGCTTAATAGACCAGGGTAGCAGTACTCAAAGTTGTCGGATTTTAAAATTTCACTTCTCGGTAAATTAAAAACTATCCCCAGAGTCCCTGCTCTAGGGATCTCTAAACTCTTGGCACATAATACGGGTGTCTCTATTGACAGTGCACCCTGGGCCCACTAGGCCCCCAATAGCAGAAGACCGTATCATTAAGCAGTCCCCAGACCCCAGTACGTGACCGTCTTACCAGAATCACAGCATCACTATCTAAAAACTCTTCGTGTGTTCTGAGACATATAAAATTATTTCTACCTGTGAAGGGGAAGTTTAGCCATCAATTACAGATGTCCCCTCAGTCTCCCTGGGGGGGTTGATTGCAGAACACTCCCCTCCAAGGATACCAAAATTCAAGGATGCCCAGGTTGCTGATTAAAATGGTCTAGTATGGGTGGCACCCGTACCTCAGTCGGTAGGGTGCTGGCCACATACACCCAGGCTGGTGGGTTTGGACCTGGCCCAGGCCTGCTAAACAACAGTGGCAACTGCAACAAAAAAATAGCTGGTGTTGTGGTGGGTGCCTGTGATCCCAGCTACTTGGGAGGCTGAGGCAAGAGAATCGCTTATGCCCAAGAGTTTGAGGTTACTGTGAGCTTTGACGTCACAGCACTTTACTGAGGGTGACATAGTGAGACTCTGTTTCTAAATAAATGAGTAAAATGGTCTAGTACAGTGTAAGAGTGTAGGGTATATAGTGCCCCTCCTGGGTCAGGGGGGGCACTATAACAGGAGCCTTACCTAACTAACACAAATATTGCAACCTAATCATTTGTACCCTCATACTAATCAGAAATTAAAAAGTGGTCTAGTATTTGCATATAACCTATACCCATCTTATATACTTTAAATCATCTCTACATTACTCGTAGTGCCAAGTATGTGTGACACCCACATATCACTTCAATTGTGTGGATTCTATGTAGTACACAGCATGTGGCAAATGCAAGTTTTGCTTTTTGAAACTTTGTGGAATTTTTTTTCTTATTCTGAATGTTTTGATCCGCAGTTGGTTGAATCCATGCATTGAGCCCACAGATAATGGTTAGGAGGCCGACTGGTTAGAAATGGTTAGAAAGGCAGAACAGGGGCTTGTGGGGCATGAGCATTTGTCCTTTTTGACTGCCCAGTACCTTGGTATCCCCTCTCGGGTTTGGAGCGTCCCCTCCCAAATGTGTATCTGCCGGCCGTATGGCCTCAACCAGCTGTTGTGACAGGCACATAATGCCCTCTGGTCTCTCTGGTTTCCTCTGCAGCTGGGACTCAGGCATGTAACTGGAGCCAGACACTCAGACTCACCTAAGCCACAATTTGCATCTTCAGCTAGTGACACAGAGGAGGTGGCAGCAGTGGCTGGAGTCTCCATCATTAGCGCCGAGCATCTGCCCTCAGTAGGGTTCTGTGCCCAGACATGTGCATCTCCTTGGGAACAGTTCTGCATCTGATTCAGGAGCTGCTTCTGCCGTCTTAGCCTCAAGACCTGGTTCTCTAGCTTTCTAAGACTCACAGTTACCTGGTAAACTTCCATTAATTGCTTCTCTGCTTTAATTAGCCAAAGTCAGATTCTCTTTTGGCAACAAAGAACCTATGTCAGGGAAGCTTCTGCAGCCATGTCTTTCGAAACACTGGACCCGGGTTTCATTCCTGTGCTTCTCACTGGAAGTGTTTGCCTCATGGTCGCATTTTGTACGTCACCTTGAGCATGTTAAAGCCAACCCTGTCTCTGCACTCAAGAGCTTGCTTTTCATTTGGCGGTGGGTGTGACATTGCTCCATTGCAAGGATGTGCACGTTTTGGATTCACACCTAAGTCATCTTCCCTCCCTGTCCAACTCCCTGTGGCCTTGAGTCCCCCCTCCCATACCAGCCCCGGACACTCAGAGCAGGACTTTTGCAGCTGTCCCTGATCAAACCATCTAACAATAGTGTGGCCCCCTCCTTGGATTGTCCCTTCTCTGCCATATTAAGTGCTCCAAACCATCACCCCTGCAGTATACATCCTTCCCCGTGTCCCCACCCATACGCAACCTGACTCTGCAGTACTCCCCAACAAGAGTTGGAGCTTGTCTCCCCGCTGCTTCCCTCAGGGCTAACCATGCACCTTGCTTTGACAGTGGAATATGGCAGAAGTAGTGGTTTGCCTGCTCAGCAGCCCACGTCTGTTCTTTCTTACGTGGAGCCACACAGTGGGAACATTCCCCACCCGGCCTGCTGGGGTCTGGGAGCCACACAGGCGAGAGCTGATGCTGTCTACTTGTCCCAACCAAGATCAGCAGTCTAGGCCAGACCAGAGCTGCCCGGCTGACCCCCAGACCCACAAGCTCACACGCGTTTATTGCTTAATTTGGTTAAGCCACCAAGTTCAGTAGTGGCATCAGCATGAATAGTGGATACATGCCTCCTTCTCTCCTGGTGCAGGCAATAGAAAGCCTTTCTGTGTAATTTGAGGAAATGGGGCAGTGACACAGATTGAGAGTGTCTGTGGTTCATACCTGGGGTACAGATGGATAAACAGCAGGACTGACAGGACATGGGAGGAGCAGACTTGGAACAGATAGGACGAGGGAAACATCACTGCTTCTGGGGTAGGAAGCCCTGGAGCGTCTTTTCAGGGAACACATTCTGGACATGTTCAGTCTTCGTTCTCATTCTGGGAACAAAATGTCTTCTTGGCCTTGGTTGGCGATTTCCCCTGAAGAAAGTCTGGAGTCTCCCTCCAGATTCAGATTCACTTCTCCTTGGCCTGTAGCAAAGTCTCCATAGGAACTTCCTTCTAAAGCCCTGTGCCCCTCCCTCTCCTACTGTGGCTCTA
>CAUYON010037299.1:0-32327 GCA_963573935.1 Arctocebus calabarensis | reverse complement strand
GGATAAAAGACAATAGACTGGGGAAAAATATTTGTAAACCGCATATCCAATAGACTCCTTATATCTACAATATTTAAAGAACTCTTAAAACTCAACAGCAGATCCCTAAGTGTTCTCTAAACATCTTTCCAAAAGGAACGTCTTAGTTTGCATTCCACCAGCAGGGCGGAAGTGTTCCCTTTTCTCTACATCCATGCCAGCATCTATGGTTTTGGGATTTTGTGATATGGGCTAATCTTACTGGAGTTAGATTGATATCTCAAAGTGGTTTTGATTTGCATTTCTCTGAGGATTCTTCTCAGATATACGGATTTAATTTTTATATTTTCTTAAAAAATTTAGTTTTTGCTATTTCCTCTTAATTGAGTATGCATAGCATTGATTTTGATGTTTCATCATCATTTTATAATTACTAAAGCATTCTGAAGTTAAATAACACCAGGAAATGTGAATGTAGGTGAGTCTCAAGGATGTGGTTATGTTATTACTCATCATTCAAAGATAGTGTGTTGAGGTTAGTCATTTCAGGTAAAGTTTACTCATGCTATAGTTTGTGATTTGTGTGATATTTAAAACAAATCATGCCTTGAGGATACTAAGTTTCAGACATGGTTTTAACAAACTTTGAGCCCTTTTCTTTTGAGCTCTTGCCTATTTTAGTGTCTGTATCTAGTTTGGGCTGTAGTAGTTTTCTCAGAACGCTGATTTTTTTAATCCTTAATGTCTCACAGAACCTAAGTTGAGTTCCGGTGAAAGGCTCCCTTCCCATCTTCTCTTCCTGTCTTTACTCAGCGTCAGCTCACAGAGCCCTGGGGTTACTAGCTACTGTCCCATTCCATGCGGGCTGCTCTGACAAAATACTGTACCATAAACTGGGTGGCTTATAAACAACAAAAACGTTTATTTCTCACAGTTCTGGAAGCTGGGAAGGTCATGACCAAGGCAGCAGCATATATGGGGTCTGGTGAGGACCAGCTTCCTGGTTCCTGGGAGGCGCCTTCTCACTGTGCCCTAACCCGGTGGAAGGGGCAGACATGCTCCCCTGGGCCTCTTCTGTAAGGGCACTAACCTGATTCATGAGGAGTCTGGCCTCATATTTTAATCACTTCTCAGAAGGTCCTACCTCCTCACACCACACCATCACTTGGGGGTTAGTATTTCAACATAGGAATTCTGGGCGTGGGTGGGGAACCAACCATAGCAGCTTGCAGCTATACTTCCTTTCCCAGAATCCCAGGAAATTCACTTTCTTCTACCCTGGACCACTTTATTTATTTATTTTATTTTTTAAGGTTTTCTATTTTATTTTATTTTATTTTTTATTAAATCATGATTGTGTACATAAATGCAATCATGGGGTACAATGTGCTGGTTTTATATACAATTTGAAATATTTCCATTGAACTGGTTGATATAGCTTTCATGACATTTTCTTCATTATTATGTGGAGACATTTATATTCTACATTTAGTAAGTTTCACCTGTACCCTTCTGAGATGCACCGTAAATGTGGACCCACCAAATACTCTCCCTCTGCTCATCCTTCCCCCTCCCCTCCCCTCCCTCTCCCCTTTCCCCAGTTGTTGTGCTGTAATTGGGTTATAGCTTTCACATGAAAGCTATAAATTAATTTCATAGTAGGGCTGAGTACATTGGATATGTTTTCTTCCATTCTTGGGATACTTTGCTAAGAAGAATATTTTCTAGCTCCATCCATGTAAGCATGCAAGAGGTAAAGGCTCCATCTTTCTTTAAGGCTGCATAATATTCCATGGTGTACATATACCACAATTTATTAATCCATTTGTGGGTTGATGGGCACTTGGGCTTTTTCCATGACTTAGTGATTATGAATTGGGCTGCAATAAACATTCTGATACAGATGTCTTTGTTGTAATGTGATTTTTGGTCTTCTGGATATATACCTAGTAGAGGAATTATAGGATCCAATGGAAATTCTGTTTTTAGATCTCTAAGTATTCTCCAAATATTTTTCCAAAAAGACCGTACTAGTTTGCATTCCCACCAGCAATGTAGAAGTGTTCCCTTTTCTCCACATCCACGCCAATATCTCTGGTTTTGGGATCTTGTGATGTGAGTTAATCATATTTTATGGTCATAAATGATGAAAGAGAATAGTATCTTTATGTATTAAGCATTCATGACAAGCCTAATGTTTTCTTTTTTTTTCCTTAATATTTCTAGGCTGTGCAGTTTGTTAGTTTTTTCAAATTGTGGAGAATCTCCAAAAGTTTCCACAACATATTTATTGGAAAAAATGTGTATATAAGTGGACCCATGGAGTTCAAACCCATGTTGATAAATGATCAGCTGTGAAGGAAGGTGTGTAGGCAGAGTAGATGTGGGGGTTGTAGGTGGAAGATGAGGGGACTATAATCACAACTGGTCTTAAGTTGCTATAACGCTTTCTACAACATTCTAGAACTCAAAGGCCACTCATGCTATCACCAACCTTTGCTAATCTTCTCTCTGCCCTGATGGCTTCTTTGGCTAGACCTAGGCTGGCTTTGGGGGAGAAACTGGCTATCCCCTGGAAGCTTCCCTTTGGCCCGACAGTTGGACTCCCAGGCAGACCCATTATCCAGAGGCAAATATTCTGTTTCCTGAGGAATACACAGGCCTTTCTCCCATCTCCCTTATCCAGGTGGGGCAAGCCAAGTCCAGTGAGAGCAAAGATGTTTCTCATTCAACCCGGGGGCAGGGCAGCCAGATTTAATCTGAGTAATCTGAGGGAGAGAATTGTGGATGGTCTTGACCTTACCCAGAATAAGCTTTAATTCTACCCCAGGATTCTCAATCCTATGCCTTAAGCATTGAGTTTAATCTGTTCATTAAGTTTTGATAATGCATGTAGAAGATATAAAATTCAAAGGGCACAGAAGGGTATGAAGTGAAAAGTAAGTCTCCCTTACATCTTCTTTCTCATAGTTTCTTTCTCAAAAGGCAACCAGTGCCACCTGTTTTTTGTGAACTTCTAGAAGGAGTCTCTGCATATCCAAACATATATATTCTATTTTTTTTTAAACAAGTAGTAGTATTGTATACAAAAATTCTGTGTCTGTATTTCAGGTTACAGACCTTAGACATCATTCCATATGAGGACATACAGAACTGCCTAAAGATAATATTTCAATATAATGATATACTTTTATTTAATTAATTCTCTGTTGATGTATGCCTTTGCTGATTCCAATCCTTTGCTTTTACAAGAACAATGCTGTAATGGTGTCACATATCACAAATCCATAGGATAAATACCTAGCAGTGGATTTGCTGGGTCAAAATTGAATGTCGTTGGAATTTTGATAGTTATTGCTTAACTTTCCTCCATGAAAGTCATGCTATCTCCCCAGCAATGCATGAAAACGTCAATTTCTCTGCATCTGCACCAACACGATGTGGAGGAAAATAATGTGGTGACAAGTTTTTGACTTTTGCCATTCTGATAAGTATGTAATGATAGTTCATTGTAGCTTTAATTTTGATATTCACATAAAGAATCGGGTTTTGCATCTTGCATCCATATTTGGATGTCTATCTGAACTTCTTTTACCATGCACTGCCTGTTAATGTCCTCTTCCCAGTTTCCTATTGTATTGTTGCTCTTTTTCTACCGATTTGTTGGGACCTATTGGAAGAGAGGGAGTAATTTCCCTTCTCCATGCCTTGCATTTCCAAGTGGAAGGATGTCAGTACATTAAACTTTTCTCCTCCTCCTGAGCCCCTTCCCTTCCGTTCCCTTCCCTCACTCCAGCTATGGGGAGGAGGAGAAAATGATTGGTAGGTCTGGGAGGAAAGAGTGTGTATGCCTAGTTCTCCCCCACTGCTCGCTGGGATCTGTCTTCAGAGAACATGGGCTCTTGACAGCCCATGGCTATGCCCTAAGCTTACTGGCCAAAACCCTACTACCACTGTCGGAGATGCCTCAGTCCTCCAGAGCTGCCTGTGACTGGGTGGGAAGATCTGCTTCCCAGATTCTGGGGTACTATTAGGAGGAATGGTTATACCCCTAAGTGGCATTCCCCCATGGCTCTATCAGTAATGAAGCTGGATTTTGGATCCTGATTTGCCTACTCCTTTGCTGGTAGGAAACTTTGCTAGGAAGAGGGATGCTATTTATTAGACCCCTCCAATCCCAGATGAATCTCATAAGTATTAAGGAATCTCATAAGTATTAATGAATCTCATAAGTATTAAGGAAATTAATCTTTTACCTATGATATAAATTCCAATGTTTCCCCAGATTTTTATTTATCTTTTTATTTATTTTTTGGCGTTTTCCTTCTTTAGATGGACATCTAGTCAAATGGATCCATTTCATACTTTATATTTATTGTGGTTATGAGTCATGCTTAAAAACATCTTTCTCACTGCCACATTTTCATGTATTTACTTCAGGTAAACACCTGGTATCTTGTGAGGTCCTTCCTGGCCTAGAAGGCTATGGGGATGCTGGATTGACCTTGGGAGAATGGGACTTGAGGGGGTGACACAGAAAGGAAGGGCTGGGGAACACAGGGCCATGCACCTGTGCTCAGGACAGTGCTGCTCTGAGATGTGCAGTTGTGAGTCTAGGCTCAGGCTTCTAGAGTTGCCTGAGCACTTGGTGTCCACAGCAGGGAAGGAGGAAAAGCAAAGCCCAAGCAGTCTCCCTCTGGGGCCAGAGAGGGAAGCAGCTCTCCCAACCCACTCTGTGAGCTGGATGCAAGCAGGACCTGAGTCCAGACTTCCTTAACAGTAAGCGTAGAGCTTCTTTTCCAGACATGATGGAGTCTAAGTTCAGCTTGGTTTTAGTTGAAACACAAGACTCAGGAGACAACATACCCATGCTCCAAGGCTGCAGGAGCCCCTGTCACAAGGTCTTACAGCATGGCCTGCACCTGGCCCAGCTCAGGCTTCTATTGTGGACACTGGCCCTGCTGGGTTACCTAGAAAACCGAGGCAGGGCTGTTACCATGGCCTTCGAGAGAAAAGTGGTGATTTGCCTCCCTTCTTCTGACTAAAATCAACAACAGGCCGCAAACGTGGGATCACTTAGAGACCAAAGTCTTCCTGCATCGGGTACTTGTTACTCTCTAAGTTCCTTTCACATGTTATAAAGGAACATGCCTTCAGGGGAGCGGAGCGGGCTGTGTGCTTCTCCCCTCTCAGCCCTTTGTGACTCAAAAGACTAAAGTTTCTCCTCACCTGTCTACCAGCAGTCACTCCCTCTGCCCATCACCCTATCTTCAAATAAGAAGATAACCCCTAAATTTTGGTTTTTTCATAAGGATAATTAAACACTGAGAAGCCTTTTGGTTGTTCTCTGATTCTTCTTTGTGAATTACTGTCTGGAAGAATGTGAGAATGCTTTATTATAGGGGTTCATGGGCTATGTGTGCATTTAAGACACCTACGGTGCATCTTAGCAGGGTACTGGGGAAACTTATTAAATGTAGATTATCAATGTCTTTATATAGTGATCAAGAAAATGCCATGAGGGCTACCTGTAACAGTACGATGAAAACATTTCTGAATGTTTATGAATCATGCCCTATGATTGCACCAATGTACAGAATTATGATTCAATAAAATTATAAAAGAAAAAAAAAAAACAACTTGTACTATCTTTTCCAAGTGCTGTGATGAATTCTATATGACATTTGATTGTTGTTTCTTTCTAGCTATCTTCTCTTTCTGCTCAGTAGAACTGAACAATCCACGGAGGCCTCCACTATAGTTGTACAGGCTGCACACTACATAATTCCAGGGGTTACCTTATTGATTTTATAATTTATAGGCTGAAAAGTACCTCTGGAGTTGAGGATTATGGCATTCCTGCTTCCATCCATCGTGTGGCCATAATTTACATAGGCAATTCTAATTCCTTTGTTCAATTAGTGACTCATATGTTATATCACAGAGCCACATGGAAATATTTTTTTGGGTTACCTGCTGTTCTTTATTACTCATGCTTAATGTCCTACAAATGCACGTGATGAGGAGTTATTCCCACTCTCTCAGTTGAGCTGAATCAAGGGCATCAGAGGAAAATATCAGATTAAACTGACCCACACGAAGGCGTGAGTGACTGATATGCCACCTGGGCCCTGGAGAAAGGGGAAGCAATTTCCCATTTCAGAGAGGGATCTTACTCCCTGAAAGGAATATTTCAGTTGTAAAATTACACTTAGGTGGTCAGAGGAGGGGGAAGGATTTTTGCCAGGGTGGGAGAAAGATTTGAGGGCCTCACTCTCTTTATTGGACTAGGAATGGGGAACCTGTGGCCTCTGAAGATAAATCACCAAAGAAAGCAAGAAAAAATTCATCTTTGCTGTACCCCTTTTAATAAAAAGATTTGTTCTGTAAAATTTGGATTGAGGTAAAAGGCCACACTTGAGGACCCAGAAAGCCACACAGTGGCCTTAAGGCTGCAGGTTCCCCATCCTGTAAGGGTTATAGATACCTGGATTCAGGTCCAGCAGTCAAATGCACCTTTCCAGGTGGGAGCGGTGGATTCCAAGAAGAAGAAACCATTTAGAATTCTCTCTGGCCGTAGAGGGACCCACCTAGGGCCCGACGTCCAGTGGGTGCGGCGCTGAGCGAATGTCCAGTGGCATGGTGGGCAGCATTCTGTGGCACCTTCTGTCTTGGTGCCCCGAGGCCCAACCTATTTCCTCATCCAGATTGTCCAGATTTTCCATGGATTCTAGAAACTACTTGGTTGCTATCCTTCCTAAGAATTCCATTCCTTCTTAGATTTACCAGAGTTGGCCTGTGTTGTTTACAACGAAGATGGAAGCCTTACTGATATCAGAGTAATTCCTCTGCCGAGTGGTGTTATGCTGATAAACCATCTCTTTGGGGGTGGGGTGGGGGAAGAGAGCCTTCATTCATGGCGTTTGATGTTGGCCAATTTCCATGGTATAACTGTTCCCACCATGATCAGTTAAAAAAAAAACCAAACAACTTTTTAACCCCTGCCTACCAAATTCCTGAATATTTAGCAATTGGCTGTCAGAATTATGGCTTCGACATAATCTCAGAACCAGATTGTCCAGCATTGGGACAAGAAGGATGCTGTCAGGGATGGCTTCTCCAGCCAGGGTGACAGGTATGCCAGACTCTGACTATATGGAGGGCAAGGAGGACAAAGGAGAGCTGCAGTCAGTTGGTAAACTGGGGCCTGAGAGCTGAGTGGAGGTCCAGGCAGCCGGGAAAACCCTCAGGCTGAGGAGAGACCCTTTCTAGTCTGGGTAGGGGAGAAATCTGTCCTTACTTTAAACTTTGACTGACTACTAAATAGGTTACTGTGACTTTGACTAGCTGCTCCTGATCCCTAGGCCTCAGTTTCTCCATATACAGCATGAAGTGGCACCTGCTGTTTGACATCAGAGGGCTCTGGTAAGAAGCTTATTGTGCTGCAGCCATGAAAAGCCAGCTCTGCAGGAGGGCTGGTGACTTTGGGGGCTGTGGCTGAGGGATTGGGTCTCAGGGGAGGCTTCGAGCTTTGCATGCTCTGTGACAGCTGCATGTGCGCCTGGTGTGTGGGTCTGTGTGCTGCGTATGATGTGGTGGGACCAAGCCCTGGGGACATCAGCCCAGTGTGGCTCCGGGCATGTGTCTTGGATTACTGGGCCTCAGTGGGTGAGCAGATGACAGAATCCTGTTTTAGAGGACATGAAGAGGATTTGAATGCTTAATAAGAAAAGAATGGACAAAACATGCTACAAGAAATCCGCAAAATGTCACTGGCATGGGCTGGCCTGCTCCCTCTGGCATGTGTTGACAGGGTTTTATAAATAGTCTGATTAGTCCATGTCCTCTTGTGACCTAGACATTCACAGTTTGGGCTAAGGTTTGTTCCCGGGACTTAATGCATTGGCCAGTTGCAGAGAAAACAAAGGGGACCACAAATGGTTTCCTGGCCCCACATCAGAAAAGCCCGGTAAACAACTCCTTGGCCTTCAAGCGCCCGATCTCCACACCCCCACAGAGGTGCCCCACTTGGAGGTCTGAGACACCTGGTGCTTTTTGCCCTGTGGGTTCCCAGCCAACTGTACAGAGCAGCCTGTAATTAGGGCCCAGCGTGAAACTCCAAGGCTCTGGCTCTGCCCCGCCAGGGGACTTGAGTCCATTCCTCAAGTGCCCATTCCCTTCTCAGCCTTCAAAATAAATTCTTTAAACATTGAACCTTAAAACATTGGGAAAGTGAGGCCCTCAGTAGCAATTTCTTAATTTATGAAGCACACTAATCTCAGGCTCTATGTCACTGTACCCTATGATTGCACTAATGTACATAGCTATGATTTAATAAAAAATAAAAATTAAAAAAAAAAAAGAGAGACTGGAGTTTAGTTTCCATTTGCTGATACTCCCAGTGCTTCTGGCCCTCTTTATCCAGAGCACTCCACCCTGCACCTATCAGGTGTTAAAGTTGGAAGGGAGATGGGGTGATTCCAAAAAGTTTGGATGGTCACCTGTCACCGTCTGCAATAGCCCCATACAGCTGTATGAAGTTTGCAGGTGACGATTCCTCAGTGCTCAAAGCTCAGAGTCTCAGGCACTGTTGCCCTGGAGAGAAGTCAGGTCTCTGACAAACTTCCACCCATGTCACCGACTGCTTCTCCTGGCCCTTATGCTGAGGACTGTAGGCCTTGCATTCTGAAGGAGACAGGAGGAGTCCCCTGACCTGTCCCCCTAGTCTGGAAAGACATGCACAAAATTCTATTGCAGTTGTAAAGCTGAGAAAAAAAGAGTATGCATTCAAGACATGCATTTTGGGGGACAGGAAACGCCCCAGTCCCTCACTTTTCCCCATAGAGAGCATGCTGATGCAATGGCATAGCAACTCCCTTAGCCAGGAATCAGTGTGCTATCATGCAACTTGCTGTTAGTCTGAGCTGACAACTTCCAAGGCCTTCCCTAAAATTATGTGTGCTCAGCAATAGGCAGACTGGAGAATTTAGGAGCTGGAAGGAATCTTGGAGTTTATTTTATAAGAGGAGGAAACTAAGACCCAGGGCAGGGTGGTCCTCAGCCATAGGTGAGATGAAAGCTGGGAACTAGGTATCCCAGGTGCACCGGGCTGTCCTGAGAGCTCCTTGCTTTATTTAGGGAAGGAGGCTGTTCACCTGTGAGATTATGCAGGGCAATAGCTGTCTTTCGTTGGAAGGTCGCAAGGAGTTTCATCACAGACTAAAAGGGGGTGATGTGAGGCTGAGGATTTGCTTTTTTGTTAGATTTCTTAACACTTGTGACACTCAGAGTCATTGGTTTGGTGGTGGTAAAGAGCTTGTGTTAAGAAGCAGGAGGTACCTTAATTTCAGTTTTAGTTTTTTTTCTGTTTCCCCAAAGGACAAGATGGGTCCCAGTAGAAAGGAAAAGCTCTATAAAATCTTGACATTTGAGCCTTTGTATTTTAACCCCAGCAAATGCCAATGATCTGATGGGCTAAAACAATTTTAAGCGAACCTTACTCTAATGCAGAACACAAATGTCTTCATATAATAACTAAGAAAATGACATGAAGGCTATGTTAATCAGTTTGATGAAAATTGTTTAGATTGAATATGAAATCACCACATTATACCCCTTGATTGCATTAATGTACACAGCTATGATTCAATAATAAAACAAATTGTTTTTTAAAAGAGTACTTGTGATAAAGTTGTGAAAGAAGCAGGTGGCTGCTCCTTTGGCTTGTGAAGCTTCTCAGAAATGGCCAAGAGAGCCCAGCGATCCCAGGGAGGGAGGTGAGGAGGGGCTCTTCTCTGCCTCAGGGCCAGACTTGCACCCAGAGCATCAGCCAGCATCCTCAGCAAGTGTGTGAGTGTGTTGGGCAGGGCAGGGGGACTTTGCTTTGCCATGGAGGGCATATGACATTTTGATGGGGCCATTTTGGCACAGAGACATATTGGCGAGGCGTAGAAAGCACACTGTGAAATCAGCTGTTTTCCTCGTTTCATTGCTAAGTAATGTGTGTGAACATGCTCATCTGTGCTCATGCTCAGGACAGGGCGTCTGGTGGGCTGGGTAATTGACAGAGGTGTGAATCACCTGTGTTTCTTGATAAAAACAAAACAAAAATATAGAAAAGAAAAACAGAGTTTGGGTATACTAAAAGAGGCTCCATGGAAAAACCTTCAATTGCAAACTGCTGCTTCTGAATCTCTTGTCCATACTTTCGCCTGCCGGGAGCTCCAGGGGAAGCCTGGTGGAGAGCTGCAGCCCCCCGGCCCGCCCTGCCCATTACTAACAGGCAGGCCCCCGGCTGCAGGGCTGTCTCTCTCCACTCACATCCACCTGCCCTGCAAGCCATTCCCCCTGAAGGTCCCAGAGAGGCCGAGGCCCTTGCCCCTTTTCTGTAGGGCTCCAGTGTCCGACTGGTTTCTCACTGGCGTGCGAGGGGAGATGACTTTGGACCAGCCAGGCAGCCTGGGTCCTTGAGACCCCCAGGGGTGGGCAGCACCTGCCTGCTGGCTACAGGGCCACTTGTGTCTCCTCAGTCCAGGTCTAATTCTTGGGTCTCACGTCTCTGAAATTAGCACTAGCAATGTGTCCCAAGGCTTTGGTTGAGTCTGAATCTTAAGAGTGGCTACCTCTAGGGACATGTCTCCGGGCGGCTGCATTTGATGCTTTGCTGGGCCAGACCAGCAGGGCCTTAGCTCAGCCTTGGGGCCTGAGGAGCACCCTGATCACCCTCCTAAGAGTCCTGGGTCTCCTATGCCTTTTTACTGGACTTGCTGAAAGGGAGGGGGAGGGGCCAGGCACGTGGCCTGGATTGCTGTTGCTGCCACTCTCTTTGGAGCGCCCTCATCCATTGGAACCTGCTTAGAGACACAGATAATGAGGGACAATGACGTGTGTACCAGGCAAAGCTGTCCAGGTTGTGGACCACCTGCACGCGGCAGGGCCTAATTCATACCTGTGGAATGGAAGAGGGCTGGGTGCCAGCAAGCTCTGCTCTGTCGCTGGGCTGTCCTACCCAAGGGGGCCTGGGCTGCCGGAAGAGACTCCTGCCCTTGCTGTGTAACCTTCTCTCACAGTTCACCAACTTCAAGATGTTTCCACACCCCCGCACGAGTGTTACACGTTGAGATTTGCTCAGATTTGCCCCTCTGCTCACAACTCTTTGCAGGCCCCCATCACCTTCAGCAGCATTTCCTCACATTTGTTCCAAGGGATATTTGCCCCATGAGATGTTCCTTCAAACTTGGCTTCAGGGGCCGCACTTTGCTCTTCAGGGGTGCAGAGGGCACATTAGCACGTGGCTAAGGGCTCTGGGGAGTCCTGCAGGGAAGAATGGGCTGCGCAAACTGGAATACGAAACACTGGCCTGCGCCTCTAGTTCCCGTCACACCTGGTGGCACAAGGCAGGGTGCAGGGCAGAGTTTGGCAGTGCTAACTCATAGCATGAAAGCCACACCAAGCCGTCCTATACTTAACCGATTATGCATCTGCCCTCCACGGACGCTCCCCCTGCCTCACCACCAGGGGGCTCCTCCTCCCCCTACCCAGAGTCTCCCCTTCCGCGCGTGGGCCTCATGCTATACTGGAACTGTCCTCCCCGGCAATTCTTAAGTTGAGGCCCTAACTCCTAGTACATCATAACGGGACTGTATACAGGGTTTTTAAAGAGATGATTAAGTTAAAATGAAGTTGTTAGGGTGGACCCAGTTCTATCTCATTGGTATTCTCCTAAGAAGAGGCGATGAGGACCAAGAGATTCAGCAGATGTTCAGCCCCCTGAGGAGACGGAGGGAAGACGCCCCGCACACACCAGAAAGAGAGGGCTCAGAAGGAACTGACCTCTCAGACTTCAGATCTGTGCAGAAATACATTTCTGTCATCTAAGCCTCCCAGCTGTGAAACTCTGTGGTGGTGGCCCGAGCAGATCATTACTCCATGCCACTCACTGGCCCCGAGGACACCCCAGCACACCCCAGGAGTCACGACATGCTCACGTGCTTCCTCCTGGCATGCCACCACACCTCTCTCCGAAATACAAGCAAAACCAATGTAAAATAAAATACAATTCCGCCTGTCTTTTGAAGAACTCACTCAAATGCTTTTCTTTGTCCCATAAGTTAAACTTGTCCTGATCTGTTCAGCTGGGGTGAGTCCCCACCACTCTGCCCACTTGCCTCTCTCGCCTTCCGTTAAGCCGAGATGTGCACAGGTTGGATCTCGGGGATGAGAACTTGTTGGTGTCCCAGTTCCTGGCACAGTGCCCAGCACTTAAGAGGGACTCAAGCATTATTTTCTGAATGGAGTTGAGACTGTGTCTCTGCAGGCCCTTGTGCCAGCTAGGCATGTGTCAGCCCCTGTGATGCCGGGGTCCAGACTGCAGGCTCTGCCCAGGTGCGGGTGCAGGAGGCCTCTCTGTAGGGGAAAGCTTCTGCCATGGGCCTGGAAGGGTGCAGAGGGGTGAAGTCACGCCTTGTTGAGAGCGAGGGAGCAGAGAGCTGCTTTATCTGAGTTTCCACGTCACTGCATGTGTGTTTTCCTTTGCACACACAGGAACTCTGGGCCTCGCACACAGAGGGGCTTCTAACCACACAATGAAGATGGAGACGGGCGATCTGCCAGCACCCCCAGGGCTGCTGGCTCTGTTCCCTGAGGAAGCTCCTTCCAGTGACCCCATTGAAGCTGGGCACGGGCAATTGGGTAGTGGGCTGGTGGGTACTCATATCGGGCCACTAGTGCCCCAGTGGCCAGCCCGCACGTGAGGCTTATCGAGCGTCTCTGCGCCCTGGCCTCAGGGGGAAGGGCCTCAGTGGGAGGGAGCGTTGACACCCTCCACTCTTATCTGAACACGGGTTTCTCATTTCCCAGTAATTTGCCCTTTCTCCCTTTCCCCGGTTGGCTTCCCTGTCACTTCATTTCCTGCCGTATTCTCATCTTACAGCAAAGGTGAAGAGAGTTGACCTCTCCTTGCCCCAAAGCACAGTAAAATCCAGAACAGACTTTTGTGAATAAAAATAGGATTGAATACCGCCTTGGGCTCCACGCAGCCCATCTGGCCTGCTCAGTCCTTTCCCCACCCTGCAGCCCACAGAGTAGGGCCGGCACCCGCGGGAAGGTGGCCAGGCAGAGGCTGGAGCTGCTGGCCAACGTTATCCTCTCACCTGGGGGATGGCTGGGAAGACAAGACCACCTCTCAGGACGCCCCTGCCCGGACCAAGGAGGAAAGATCGAAATGTCAGCACCTAGCGGGGAAGAATTTCTGTCTGGAACATTTGCGAAGATTCCAAGAAGGGTGAGCGCTCCTCCCTCCCAAACTACTATTGTCAAGGGGATTGTGGCTTCAGAGTCAGACAGACCCCAGGTCTGGCCCTTGCTCTTGGTAGTTGGCTATTTCATAAAAGCTAAGGAACTTGATCTCCACGAACCTCAGTTTCTCATATGGAAGGTGGAGATAATGACATGGACTCTACAGGTGGCTGGGAGGGTCAGCAAGACAGCACGTGGTCTAGCCATATGTTCCTCTTGTCACTCAGATCTTAGCCTACATGTCATAAGGGCCCCTCTCTGACCCTCCTCCAAATGCAGTGGCCCAGGTCCAGCCCACCGGAGCCCGTGTTCCTTCTCCGCATGGTGGGCTGTTCTCTTGTCTCTTTGTGTGCTGTCTGGCTCCCCCTCCTTGCAGGAAAGCCTGTGACAGCAGGGACACTGCGGCACAGTGCCCCACCATGCTACATAAAGATCTGTTAATATTAAAAAGAGTGGGTGCAGAAATGAAGACTATTATTTGCATTGTGTCAGGGTAACTTTCTAACATATTACTTTGTTTTTACCCTTCCCGGGACTTTCCCAGTTTTCCATCTCCTTTCAAAGCAGTTAGGGGCCCTGGGTGTCCTTGCCTCGAAGGACATTTGTGGTTAACTTCAAAGCAGAACTTGCCTGCAGGACACTTTTCTTCCTGGATTTTATTCCCTCAAAGTCTGAAACCATTGAAAAGATTATGCTAGTTGTCTGGAGAATTTGAGGAGGGAAAGGCAGGGAGGGGGCTAGAGAGAGATTCTGAACAAAGAGAGATGCTCCACCTTCTTCGTCCCCAAGTCCATAAAGAGATTTCTGGAGATGAGATGGGGCAAGAGGGAGCTCCAAAGGTTCTGTGGACAGCAGAGGACCCCGCCCTTCCCCAAGAGAGGTGCTCAGCACTCAGAGCACCGCAGTGGCTCCAGGGCAGCAGAGGGGACTAGAGTGCTGGGTGTCTGGGCGCGACCTTCTGGGGCTGGTGACTGATGACCACGGGGACCTCCCTGGTACTTGGATACTGCTCATAGCTCTGGAGAAGATTCAGCTACATGGGGGCTCAGGGTCAGAACTCAGTTGTTCACCCCCTTCTGCATCATTTATTCACTGACTCCTTCAAAAGGGTTGACGACTCAACCTGGGGCTGTTTGGAGGGAGGCGGGGGTGGGTGTGAGCAGCGACAGTGGGCCCCTGCATCCGCCGACACGCCTGGGCTCAGCCGGGCTTTGTGAAAATTCAAGGGGACTATGTATCAGGTGTACATTTCCCCACATGCATAAAAAGGTGGCAAATCTTTATTTTTCTATAGCATAACTGAACTGAGTAGAAAGACCCTTGGTGCCACAGCTGATGTCTCAAATCTGTCACTCTCCATGGCTTCTGCTCTCTCACCATATCCTGTCGCAGTCACTGGGCGTTGCAACTCAGGAGAAGTGTGGAAGATCCCAGGGCCTCAGACATGAACAGCTGCATGGCTGTGGCTTCTCGCGCAGGCCACTGGGTCATTAGAAGACAGCTGCTCCACTGTCAGCTCCAGCCTGCTCTGCCACGCTCTGCCAGGGCACCCCCAGGCTAGGCTGGGCCTCGTTTTCTCCACTCTAATCCCCAAGGCACCCAATACCAGGTCCGGCTCCTTTAGCCTCTGTGTGGGAGCTGGGTAGGGACTCTGCCCCCTATCCCATTCCCAGGCTCAGGATTTTACTGTCCAGGCAGTAGGCCCCTTCCTTTGTCCCTCAAAGAACAAGCTTCCAATTCCTTTCTGGCTAAGACAAAACTAGGAAATTCTTCTCATGGACTTGGTTTTCCAAGAGAAGGTCTCTTTCCCGGAAACACTGAAGAGATGTCAAGAGAACTTGCTTCAGAGAAAATGACCAAAATCTGCATCAGCTTCCAATCCCTGCTGTAACAAATTACAATTCATTGGCTTAAAACAACACAGATTTATGGCGCCATAGAAGTTTGACATGGGCTACACTGGGCTAAAGGTCAGGTGTTGACAAGGCTGTGATCTTTTGGGGAAGCTCTAGGCTCGAATCCATTCTCTTGACTTTCCCACCTTTTAGAAATGTCTCAATTCATTGGCTCCTGGTTTCTTCTTCCTTTTTTTCTTTTTTTTTTTAGATGGAGTTTTACTTTGTTGCCCTGGGTAGAGTGCTGTGGCATCATAGCTCACAGCAACCTCAAATTCTTGGGCTTAAGAGAGCATCTTGCCTCAGCCTCCCAAGTAGCTGGGATTATAGGATTATTATAGCTGACACAGAGCCCAGTTATTTTTAGAGATGAGATCTCGCTTTTGCTCAGGCTTGTCTTAAACTCCTGAACTCAAGCAATCCACCACCTTGGCCTTCCTGAATGCTAGGATTACAGACATAAGCCATCACATTGGGCCCTGGCTTCTTTCATTTTTGAAGCCAGCACCTTAGGGTCTCTAACCTGCTCACTGCTTTGCACCCTGTAGACACCCAATAAATATCACTTGCAATGAACCAGTTCTATACTGAGTCATTTTTCTCTCTGGTGCAACAGTAGCTAAGATGAGAGGGGGACTCACCAGCATCCTAGGTAAGAGTCTGGGGCACTGCCTGTGGCTCAAAGGAGTAGGACGCCAGCCCCATATACCGGAGGTGGTGGGTTCAAACCCAGCCTCGGACAAAAACTACAAAATAAAATAAAATAACATAAAATAAAATAAAATAAAAGAGTCTGAGCTGTAGCACTTGGAAGATTTTCTTCATTGTCCTGCATTTTCCCCATGAGAAACAAAAACCAGCCTTGAGGTAGGAAGCTCTGTGTTCAGTTATGAGGCCTTGCCAGGAATTCACCCCAGACATTAGGGAATGAGATTTAAAAATCCACCTTTGGGTTGGATTCCAGCAAGACTTTAGGGTCACTTGGTGGTTGTTCATTAATAGATGTCTCTTCCTTTGAGTTTCTTCATAAAATAATATGCTGGGAGCAAGGGGATTAAGTTGAACAAGGTGAAATAGTTGGTAGAGTCTCAGGAAAGACATTCTGAATAGATCTATTAGCTGTGCCTAGTGGGAGTGGGTCATGCCTGAGTCGGAGGTGCACCGGTTGGTGGCAGAAGGGTGTCTCGTGGGGCCTCTGCTTCTGGCCAAGGCTCATAGATTCTGGCGTCTGGTCAAAAGAGTCTCCTTGTAGCTTCTGCCTGGGGAAGCCCCTGAGTCTCGAGCAGCCTCTGGCTCTCTGGTCTCGGATTGTTTCCCTTTCTTTCCATCCTTCCCTTCCTGTTGGTATCAGCTTCAGGATTAGGAACCCACAGAGGGCTGGGACCTGCAGGCTACAGGAGAAGGCTGATCCCGGGGCTGGCTAAGGACTAAACTCTCGGTGGAGAGTTGATGTCTGCAGAGGGAGTGAACGACATCATCCTGCCTCTCATTGGAGAAGCTCAGCTCCTTAGACCCCCCGTAAACTCTGGCAGGATCTGGGACCACCAGAGGATAGAGCAGAGTGGAGCTTATTTTTTTCCTTGAAGGACCATCCTCCAGGCCACCCTTTAAATCAAGACTGGTGACCAATTAGTGGGTTGTGAAATGGGTGGAGACCTGCCCAGCAATAAAAAAGAAAGAAAGACAGACTCGGAGGAAGAAGGCTATTGCTTTGTGAAAATGTGTTTCTGTTTCATGTATAATATGTAGCATGCTAAATGTGGGTTATAATGTGAGATATATTTCTTAGGTCAAGGTCAAAAGGGTTCCAGCATCCCAGAATTTTGGGAGAGGGGCACATCTTATGCTCCATGGCGGGAGAAGCTGAGCTTTGATCAGGCAACTTCTTTAATTATAAAATACAGTGCCCAAACCATCCACAAAAATCCTTTTCTGAGACCTTGGGGGATAGTAGAGGAGCTTTGGCTGGAAGTCAGAGGCCAGGGTTCTGAGGCTGGATCTATGGTACTTACTGTGAGTCTTGGGCACATTGCTAATTCCTCTTCTGCCTCAGTTTCTTCCTCTTGCCAATTGGGACGCTACATTGTGTCTGTGTTCACTGCTGCCCTCTGGTGGGAAGATCTGTAACTCCCTGCAGTCATACGTTTCTTATTTGGGTTTGCTGGTTGACTTGCACCACCCAGATTTCTGCGAGGAGGGGCAAGTGAGTGTGTAGCATCCCACAGATGTGTTGTGAGGTCTCCACAAAGGCCTCTGTGGTTCAAATGATGTCCCTCAAAATAGACTTTTGTGTGATAGTGTAGATGAAAGCACAGCTAATAAGCACCTACTTTTACCTAAAGGTTTGTTAAGGTCTGCCTGCTATAGGGAACTTAGCTGTCTTCCAGGTCTGGATGCATCTACAAGGTCTGAACATTGTTTTTGTGAAGCTGCTGAGAGAGGGGAGCTTGTTTTGCACTTTCTTGGCCTCTTCCATTTTGTTGGTATCAGCACCTATTTGCACCACCAATTATGTCTCTAATTAAATTCCCTTCGGTCTTTACTCAACCTCTTGCAAGAGAAGTGATTTCATTAAACAAATTCTTACTTAAACGGCATGTTGAATTTTGGGGGTATTTATTTCCAGTAAATTAAAAAGGGACTAAATGTTCCCTGGCATTGTCCTGAGATTGAGAAAGGTCAATTTTCTGCAGAAATAAGGACCTGAGGTCTCTCCACGACTTGGGGTTTTATATTAATGACTAATGTATCTTTAGTTCTTCCCAAGCAAATATCTTGGATCACTGTATTCAATAGGTTCTTAATCATTGTATGCTCAAGGCTGAATGGATGAATGAATGGGCAGAGTCTCAGGAGTGGCACTTCAGACAAGGTTTCTGAGCATGAAGTCACAGTGTACAGTGCACCCTGCATGGAGGGGATTGGACAAAGGGACCCTCCTGTTACATGGACCGACTGGTTGGCCTGGGGCCAAGGCAGGGTATTTAATTGATGAGTTTGAAAGACTCAAGTAAACATTTAGCAAAACTGGAGTCAAAGCACTTTTCAAAACAACCATTAAGGTTATTAAACAACTATCTTATGGGGCAGGGACCTCAAGTAGGGAGTGTTTTATTTTTAAATAATTCACTTCCCTTCTAAAGTCAGGACTCCCCATGATGGTCTGGTTTTGAGGACATTACTAGTCAACCGCAGCCACGAAGTGATTAGCAAATGCAGGCTGCATAGACGTGAGTCTGACTTCTGGGCCAAGTTCAAAGCAGAGTTCTTAGTTTAATAATGATACAGGATTAGTTTTCCTTTAAAACTTCCCATGCTGGAACCATTTTGGAAGAAAACACTGAAATATTCTTGTAAGTTCAATGGCACAAGAAAAGACATGCAGAAAACAAGTGCGTATTTGGGTTCTTTTCCATATCTTCTCATAAGTGGTCCTACAAAAAATGTATCTCTCTCATTCTCTTGACAGAAAATTGTCACTGTTTCTAATGGGACAGAACAAAGCAGGGGCTTTAATTCCTCTCCAACAATAATCAATAGGCTGAGAGTTGTGCTCATGGAACCGTGGATCAGTCTTCCAATCTTGAATATCATTTATTATAGTTATTTAAAACAATCGGATTAAAGGTTTGGATGAAACACTAGACATCTACAAAATAATTTATAGCAGCATTTCCCAAAGCCATGGATAAGTACTGATAGTGGCATGTGAAATGGTTTTAGCCAAAATATGGGTAAATATTTTTATTTTAATAGTTACACATTTATTTTAACACATATTAAAAAGATACATAGTTAACACACTTTACCTGTGATTTCATGAATAGTATTCCTTTGGAAAAGGCTAAAGAAGCTTTCTAAGTAAAAGCAACAACAACACGCACACAGAGAAAAGAAAAGAAGCAAGTTAATTTAAAGAAAACTAATGATAATACACAGAAAAATTGGGAAGCTGGTACCTGAACGATGCAGTGTGGGGAACAGATTCAATGGGGGTATTAAATTTTTGCTGTACTATTAGGAGTAGATCTGCAGTGTGGTTCGACAGTGTCATCTAGAACAAATACTTAGGAATTACCACTGGTGAGAAGGCTCAGATACTGTGGTTGTCCTGGAGGAGGGCTGGGGTCCTTGCCTCATCGCTTCTGTTATAGCAGTGGTTCTCAACCTTCCTAATGCCGTGACCCTTTAATACAGACCCGCCATGCTATAGGGAATATTTTAACAACAGAATCTTTCCAGAGTCCACAAGTGAAGACCCCAGCAGGCAGTGATGTCAGTAGAGCCTCTGGTCAGTAGAGCCCAGTGGGCCTAGTATGAAGTGGGATCCTCAAAGCCTTCCCTTCTGCCCACCTGTCGGGGTGCAGCTTCTCACCAGTGCCACCACACCCCTCATGCAGCAGAGTGGAGACCAAGCTAACAGGCTTCTCTACATACTCAGGCTTCTCTACAACCGGGGGGTGCAGGTTGGAGTGTGAAACCCCACTGTACCTCTTTCAGGATCAAGACAAGAGGCTCCGTGTGTCTCATTCACTTTCCTGAGGCTTTGGTGATAGAGAAGTGGCCTGGGAAGGCACTTATGAAGACGGCTTAACTGTCCAGGTGCCTTTTCTGTGGACCTTCATCATGAATCTTGACTACTGACTAGAGAATCTACTCTCAAGCCTGGCCTTGACTCTCACGAGCAGAGAGGCAGAGCGTGGGGCCTTGACACTGGGGAAGGCAGGTGGAGGGCTCACCTTGCTGAGCACTTTCCTAGAGACAGAGCTCAAAAACTGCCCCACGCCGGTGCCATTTGGTGGTCTGGAAGTTGCTGATTGCTTTCCCTGTCACAAAGCCTTTGATTTCCACCAGCTCATGTGTACACATGTGGGTATTCTTGGTGGCCTGACCATTGAGCATAATTAAAAGAAATGATTGGCTTTCTCTTGATGCAAACATCTGGTTTTACTTGAAACAAGATGACTTAGCTGTTTCAGAAACATTCTTGTAACCCTGGATTCACATTTTCTTCTTAAAATATATATTTTTTCTGTTAGGGCAGCATGTTAATGTAAACACTTCGTGTAACTGACAACCGACAGTTTCAGAAGTACTTGAGGCTCTGAGCACCGGAGGAACCGCAAGAATGATTGCGTTTTTGATTTGATCACTGGAAATCTGTTTCAACAGTCACTCTGATTTAAACAATTACTCTGATTTATACTCCAAACGCTGCAATTTGCAGAAAATGTAACCATGTGAGGACTTTTTTTTTTTTTTTTTGTAGAGTATGTCTTGGCAACTTTGTTTTGCTGTGATGTCATTCCCTTCAGCTTCAAGGAAGCACAGAGGAAACAGAAGAAGGAAAACAGGGTCCCTCGTTTTGATGTGCTTTCCTGACTGCCAAGGAAAATGTTCTCAAGTCTTCCTGGTGTACCACTCCTTACCACTCCCAGCCTCCAAGGCCAACTCTGCAGGGCTATAAATGACATTCAAGAGTGAGGCGAAGTTTCCTCAAGGTCAAAGAATGAAGGCCAGGAGTGGGGGCAGCTGGTTCTGTTGTCACAGCTGCTATTTCTGCCGTTAAGACAGGACAGGTGGGGTCCTGCCCTCTCACCATGTTCGTTAGGTTACACTCAGGTTTGCAGAGCTGAAGACTGGTGGAGTGTGAGGTTTCATTGCTTCATTGCCCAGAAAGGAACATCTATACAGGTTAAAGGATACCAGGCAGGTTCTAGAGCAAGGTAGTTAGAGGCAAGATGCCTTCCCAGGTCTCTGAGTTCTGATTTGTTGCAAGATTATAAATGTAGGCATGCAATTCCAGGTTGATCCCATTTTATAAACAGAGGATAAATCTTAGTAAGGAAAATACAAAGTCATAAAAATAATTAGGTGGCTCGCGTTCTGTAGGGAGTTAGCGTTTCCAGTCTTTCTTCGGTCTGGACCCTGCTCCTCGCTCCTCTCCCCAGCTAATCCAACTGGGCCAGTGCTTCCCAAGAAGAGCCAGGGAGGAACTAAAAGGTTCTTCTAACATGAGAGATCTTCCCGCCTCTGTGGGCGGTCCCATGCCCACAGTGGCAGTGAGGTGCCCGGCCTCTCTGACCACATCTTCTTGGACCATCTGTCTCTGACCTAGCCCCAGCTTGAGAGAACCACGAGGAGATGCTTCCACTAAAAATTTCTCTTCTTGACATCTGTATGAATCTGTTAGTTTTTCAGTAATTCCTTAAAACCTACTTGGGTGGCTCCCATGGCTGAGTGACAGTCAGCAGTTGGAGTTCCAGCTTCACCTTGGATTTGCTGTGTGACCTGAAATGCATCTCTGGTCCCTTGGCTGGCCTCAGTATTTTTATCAGTTAAATGACAAACCAGACCACTAAGTGCTGGGATTTCTTTCTATTTCATCACTATTTGAATCTGTGACCCTATCATTTCATTTGTTTTCCTTACTTCGAAAGTGATAAAGGCTCATGATGGATACTTTTTCCCACTTGGACCTCATACTCTTGGAGAGGTGAGGCTCTTTGTGCATATTGCCCTTCTCAGAGGGTGGAGTGGGGATGCTGGGGCAACGGCCTGCCCCATAGCCCACCACTCCTCACTGGGCAGTCCTGAGTGACATTACCAAGGTAACTATCTTGTATGTTTCTAACTTGTATGGTCCCTGCCAAATAAGGGGGAAATGTGCCAGTTACTCAGCTCCTAACACAGGAGTTGGCACACAGGTGACACCCTAAAAATGTTTGCTAAACAGTACCAGGCTAGCTGTTTGACTAATACATCATGGAGTGAGAAGTGTATCCACACCAGCCACGGTGACAAGAGAAATGGCTCTTTCTTCATTTTCTGATATTCCATATGCGCTCCTACTCATTGGGTAATGGAGGAAATTAAAACTACACTTTGGCCCAATTCAAAATTACAGACCATTTCTTATTTGAGCAGTTTCTTTAGCTAAGTGCCTGTTTTCCTGCTTCCTCTCTTCCCCATCCTTTTATCCCATGTGGTGCTCGGATGCGTGAGGAGGAAAGAACAGGAGACACTGACGATGCTCTGATTTCCCAGGCGTGTCCCTGAGTCTGCTCACTGCTTGCCTTGCTGGCTTTGGTGGCCGCAGTCAGGAGCTGGCACAACTTATGGTTTTGCCCCTCTATTCTTGGCTGCTCTCCCTGGATGGCCCATTCCATGGTCTGTGCTGCAGGATCACTGGGCCACTTGCTGCGTGGCCATGCAGATGGTGTGGCTGCCACCATGTCAGTGCAAGGGTAATCTGTGACAGCTCAGCACACAGAATCCCAAATGGGAAATAAGGCAAGAGTCTCTACCTTGACATTTCCATCCAATCTTCTGACATATGGGAACTCACTTATCTTACCACTGGATTTTTCTGCATATTTTGCCTTCTGTCCCTCAACCCTCAGGACATGAAAGGTAGATTGCTGGCATGTTTTTTCTTCTACATAATATTCTTCTCCTAAATTGGGCAGCAAGTCTCATGGACCTATTTATACTATAGAAAAAAATCGCATGACCTGAATTTCTTCAACTGATGTGTGGATCTCTCTCACATGTACACACACCTCCTGCCTGCACCCTACACAGAAATCAAGATTTGAACATTGAATTGCCTTCTGAACTTTTCCACTTGGAAATCTGATAGGAATTTCAACCCTGACATTGCCAACCCAATCCATTTCGCTGCCCCTGGAAACCCCATATTCTCCCTCCATTCCAGGCATTTTCAATCTAGGTGAATGGCATTGCCATCTCCTCAGTTGCCGAGGCCAGGAATTTAGGAGTCATCCTTGAGTTCTTTCTTTCTCTCACACCTCATGTCCATTTCATCAGCAAATCCCATTGGCTCTAACCTTAAAATATATCTTGGACCCCAAACACTTCTCACCATGTTTATAGCTGCTATCTTATTGTAAGCTACTATTTCACTCACTTGGACCCAGCTATGGCCTCTTGGGTTCTTTGGTTTGTTTTTTTGTTAAGCAGGCCCAGGCTGGGTTTGAACCCTCCACTCCTGGTCCACCTGTGGCCTCTTGATTGGGATTCCTATGCCTACTTTTGTCCCCAATAGAGCAGAGGTTCTGCTCCACAGGCCATTTGGCAATATCTGGAACTATTTTTGGTTGTCACTACTAGAGACAGAGGGATCTAATGGGGAGAAGCTGGGGGATGATGCTAAAAATTCCACAATGCACGGGACAGAGACAGCCCCCCAACAAAGGGCGATAAGGCCAAGGTTGAGCAACCCAGCCTTGGAATTGATTCTCCCAACACAGTAGCCAGGATGATCTTCCTAAAGGAAAAATCAGATCGCATCACTCCCCCATACTAGAAAAAAATGAAGCTTTCTATTGTATAAAGTAGAACATCTAAATTATTTACTGGTCTCTAAGGCCCTAGATTATGCTTCCTCTGTAGATCTTATCCTATTTCCTATTTCTCCCTTCTGCCTGTTTATAATACCCCAGCGGCATCAATGCTTTGTCTCCTAATTTTTTAAAACTTCTTCTGTCTTAAGGTCTTTATACTTGCTGTTACTTATGCTTGGAATGCCATTCTTCAGACTTGCTTGTTTGCTCTCTCGTTACTTCCATCTCAGGTCAAAAGTCACCTTCTCAATGAGTCCTTCCAACCTCCCTGGGTAGATGATCTTCTTCTGCCCATCCCTCCAAAACACCTCCTGATTCTATCTTTTTCATGGCACTTGTCAAGACCTAAGATTATCTTACTTGTGTTTATTTGTGGTTAGTCTTTCTCCTCTAAATTTTTTAAAGTCAAGACTATTCTTCCACAGCGGCAGAGAAAGGGCTTAATAACAATTGCCGACTGCTTGACTGATTGGTGGTTAATATGCTGAATAGACACTAATGTGATTTAGCACATCTTTTTGCCCTGTCAATGCCTAATGCTCAGCCCCATTGTTTTACTGTGAAATCTCATTTCAATAATATGAGCTGAATATTAACTCTCTATGCATTCCTGCTGTCACTGTGCTAGGCCCCGTTTCATCCCACCCACAGCATGCCTTGGCCGACTGCGAAATGGGCCATGGAAAGGAAAATGTGAAAGAGAAAAAAAATATATTTTTAAGTTGCTTTCTTTCAAAAGAGTGTTCTGTTACAAATGGAAACAGACAAATGTTCATTTATTGTTAAAAAAATATCAAGCACTGCTTTCTCCAGGGGACAAACCTCACTCATTCTTCTCTTCCCCCAGTGTGGGATAGGACTTGGTTGCAGCAAAAACATTACCTAAGGCTGTATCTACGTTGGTAAAAAGGATTTATTTCCTTGGAAGTTAGCAGAGAAGGCTCAATGCAGAAGTGCCACCTACTCAGGAGCCGTGGAGAAGCAGCCTGAGGTTTCATCCACACAGTCAGGGGAGGCCGTGTGAAGTGTGCTTTTAATGCACGAGTGTGTATTGCACTGAATGTACAATGTCTACATGTACAAGTCTACATGTACATGTCTACATGTACAAGTCTACATGTGTGGGTCAGGTGTATTTCTGTGTCTACAAATACATCTCAGAGACCAAAGAGAACACGGGAAGGGCACTTTGTGTCTTACTCAGGGAAGGGCACTTTGTGTCTTACCCAGGGAAGGGTACTTTGTGTCTGCCCAGGGAAGGGCACTTTGTGTCTGCCCAGGGAAGGGCAGTGGGAGAGCAACACTCATTTCACAGATCTGGTGTTGGCCACATGCATTGGTATCATGTGGACAGGTTATTTGGCTGGGCAGCATTTATTTGTAGCTTATTAGAATTCATTTGCAAATTACCTAGATTCCAAGCCATTTTTAGTATATTTTAGAAAAGGTACTGAATTTTTCTGACGCTTAGTCTCCTGATCTGAAAATCAGCTCTGATAATTCATTTATGATGGTCTAAAAATAAACACAAGCTCAATACCCATCACGATCCATGTCACCCCCCAAAGCTCAGTACCCATCATGATCGATGCACCCCCCCAAAGCTCAGTTCTGATCATGATTCGATGTCACCCCCTATTGTCCCCTTGCTGGCTAAGAAGGATCTGTCCTTGTCTGACAGTCCTGGGGTATTTATTACCCAGACCACGGGGTGTGGGCAAGGTAAAACCATGGAGGTTTACAGGACTTTTCTGTTGCCAACGGCTGAACATCAAGGGCAGAACCCGAAGGGGGAATAAAAGAGTGAAGGTGAGCCAGAGCAGGCTCACAGGGGGCAATTTTCTTGCCATTAAGGGCAAGGAAAGAGATATTTGGGGGCATCTGCAAACGTGTGACACCATAATAGAGGGAAGCAGGAAAAAGGTTTTCTGTGCGTTAGAGCGAAGTTGCCACTTAGGTATTCCTCCAGGGACTGCAGGGCTGACTGATTCAGTTCTTCTACCACTTTGGCAGCCAGGCCAAGGTTTCTTTTCTGTAGCAGGACTTTTAAGAGAGAAGTCGGAAAACCAGACTTTATTCAAGTTAGAACCAATTTGTACTGTTGTTGCAAGGATTAAAAATGGATTAAGTGCTATTCTGCGTGTACACCTTCATTCAGCACAGGATCTGGTGAACATCAAGCAAGAAATAAAATCACCATTTTTAGTGCACAGAGCTATACTTAGGATGCTGACCACTGTCTTGTCTCTCAAGAGAACGACTCTAGCCTCTAGGTGAGTGCACACTCTCATTTGCTCAGCCCTTGCCATTTGTCATGCATTTAGTAACTTTTCTTCTTCTTCTTCTTTTTTTTTTTTTAGAGACAGAGTCTCACTTTATCGCTCTCGGTAGAGTGCTATGGCGTCACAGCTGACATCAACCCTCAGCTCTTGGGCTTAGGCAATTTTCTTGCTTCAGCCTCCGAGTAGCTGGGACTACAGGTGCCTGCCACAATGCCCGGCTATTTTTTTGTTGGGACCAGGGCCTGGTTTGAACCTGCCACCCTCGGTATATGGGGCTGGCACCCTACTCACTGAGCCACAGGCTCTGCTCCGCATTTTACTGGTGTGGATTTTCCCTCTGCATTCCTTTGCTGCCCACTCAGGTCCTGTTGGCTCAGAGCTTGTGAATCTCACACTGACTTCTAAGGAGATCCAGAGAAGTGGGGCTCAGCTTTAAGAGCACTACATTTTTTTTTCTCAGGAATGGTTGTGCCTGGTTCCTTAGCAAATAGCTTCATGCGAACAAGGGAGTGATGATTGTAAAGGGACATGGACAGGCCAGCTGCTCCCAGTCACGGGGGCCCTCTGCTGGAGGACCAACCCCTACCCTGTCCCCCTGGCTATCCCACCTCATCCCTGCTCTGCAGTTGACTGCAATAAGCCCCAAGTCTGCTCTGGGTGGTGTTGTAGTTCTTCACCATCTGACAAACCCAGGATCAAGTCCATCTTCATGTCCTGCCTGATGTCTCAGGACAAGGGGGATCCGGAAAACTTTGAAAGAGAAATCATGACAGCACAGTGCCTGACCCAGCAGAAGCATGTTCAAATGTCGGCAGGTGGTGGCAGGAAAGTGGCACTACGCTCCCCTTACTTAATCCTTCAGGCACCTGCTGCCTTGCACCCCCCTTTTTTGTGTGCTGGTTTCAAGTGTTCATCTAGGAGGGCAAGGGCTCCTCGTTTCCTAAGAGCCAGGCGCCGGACACCTGGAGGTAAATTCCAGCTCACCCTGGGCCAGTTACTGAATCTTTTCCACGTGTCAATGTTTTTATCTGTGAATTAGGAATGCTAATCTGTAAGCTTAAATGGGTTAATAATATTTAATAATTCTGCCTTGCATGCAGGGATCACTATGGAAGGGTCTGTGCAGAGTTGTGGTGGTGATGATGAACATGAAGATGAAGATGATTCTTTTCCCTTATGCCCTGTAGCACCCAGCACAGTTCTGGGCATGGAGTTAGTTGGTCTCAAAAAATCTAGGGGGAGCCGCTGAGAGGCCCATGTAATGCTCATGATAACAACTATTAATACTTGTGAAATAAGGGACTCTCCTTTTGGCCATGAATTCTCATTCTTTCCTAAGAATGAGAATACATAAATTATATATTACATTTTATATAATATATATTATATATTAGAATATATAAGTTATATATATATTTTATATATATAATTTTATTAAATCACAGCTGTGTACATTAGTGCAATCAAGGGGTACAATGTGCTGGTTTCATGTACAATCTGAAATGTTTACATCAAACTGTTTACGATAGCCTTCATGGCATTTTCTTTTCTTTTTTTTTTTTTCCCAGTGGTAAGATAGAATTTATTTACAGAAAAGAATACAGAAAACACTAAAGCTCCTGGTAGAGAGAGAGAACTCAAGTAGGGAGAGAAAAGCTCTCTCCATTTCTCTCCCGGTCTGTCCCCGTCTCCCCCTTTAGGCTTTTAGTCTCGGGGTATACATAGGTGTATGGGTTCCTTGGCCAGGAAAGGAATGAACACAGTCCCTTCCACCGGGCATGGGATTGAGGCCTAGGAAATTCACATGAAATTGACCTAGGCATAGGAAATGGGGGTTCCACATTTAGTCCTAAGTGTGAAGTGAAGGAGACACTTAGGCACATGTGTCTCCTCGGCAGTTGTCTGGCCTTTTTGGCTACTGGAGCCTCCAGTGGGGGTTGGAGGTCCCCCTCCTTGTCAGTCATTGAGCCCGCTGGTTCTTCAGCTGGCTGCCGCAGCACCGACACCACCAAGGAGGAGGCGGCAGGTCCACCAGCTCCGCTGAGCTGGCGAGGGCGCCAAATGTCCCACATCAATTCTCCCTGTCTGAGTAGAAACCCTGCTGTTAGGGAAAAGAGGTGAAGACTCTATCTAACTGCTTCCTGCTGAATCGGGCGATGTTAGAAGGGGGCAATTAGTGTTTCTATGGAGGGAGAGTGATACAGGGGTTCATGAACTGGAACCATCTTTATTGCGTGTGACTTGATGACATTTCTGGAAAACATAAATCTGATTAGTATAATCAGTAATAGGCAAATGTAGAACAGTGTCAAGTGAATATATAAAATATTTCTTAATCCAAATGTTTGGAAGTTGCTGATGAGGGCAGCCAAAGGGCAGGGTAGGAGAAATTACTTCCCACTTCCAGGTTCTGTGTCCTGATTAACAGTGGCCAAGGTTAGTATGCCAGGTGTCCTTGGGGTGTTTGGTGGGGGTGAGGGAAATAAAGTTTACTAAAGTGCCCCAGGCTGGGCGTGGTGGTTCACGCCTGGAATCTAAGCACTCTGAAAGGCTGAGATGGGTGGATAGTTTGAGCTCATCAGTTTGAGACCAGCCTGAGCAAAAAGTGAGACCCCATGTCTACTAAAAGTAGAAAAAAACTGAGGCAAGAGGATCACTTGAGGCCAAGAGTTGGAGATTGCTGGGAACTATGACGCCACAGCACTCAACCCAGGGCAACAACTTGAGACTCTGTCTCAAAAAAAAAAAAAAAAAGTGCCCCATTTTCTGTTTTAGAAAGAGGCCAGCTGTGGTAGGGATGGACAGGGCTGGAGAAAGGGAAGGGAGCCCACAGACAGAGATTTGCCCCTCTAGAGGTATTTGGGACTGAGGTTAAAGCAGACTTCACCTAAATTCTCATTTTCTTCTTCAACAGATTTTTTCCTAAATATTGCGGTTTCTTGACTTACAGACTTGTTGGATGGACAATGACTTTATGGACCAAAGGGAACATTTGGAACATCTAGAAAAGGATGCTCTAGATCAGTGGTTCTCAACCTTACTAATGCTGAGACCCTTTAATACAGTTCCTCATGTTGTGGTGACCCCCAACCATAAAATTATTTTCGTTGCTACCTCATAACTGTAATTTTGCTACTGTTATGAATCGTAATGTAAATATCTGATATGCAGGATGTATTTTCATTGTTACAAAGGGGTTGTGACGGACAGGTTGAGAACTGATTGAGACCTGGGCTGGAGGCTATGAATTGCCCTGGGAAATAATCTCTTTTCCCCAGGAAGGCTATCTTTCGGCTCTTCCCCTCATGACAGCTGATTGTAGACAGATGCTGAGGATGACCTGGCCCTGTGAATGGTAGGGCCCTCCTACACATTCGTTTCTTACTAACACTGACCCGATTTGATTAGCAGATTTGAGGGTATTGCTCTTTCTACCCCAGCCACTTTGCTTGTAATTACATTAGGGATTTTAACTTCTATAGAAAGAGATCTAAGGTATGTTCCTGGGAGTGGTGGGTTATAATCTCAATCATAGACCAAATGGGTCAAAAAAGGAAATCCCAGTAAGAGGGATGAAAGGAAAGGCTGGGAGAGGTGTGTGGGGCTATAGGGAGGAGCAGATCAGTGCCGACTTTTCCTAAGCACTGCCTCCAGTCTGGCTTGTTGGTACGCAGCTCTGGTCCCGGTGGAAAGTGACCAGGTAGAAGATGTCTGATTTTAAGTGCTGTGAATTGCATCTCAGGTACCCTCCTTGGGCCACTGTGAAGGGTCTACCTCAGGGGTCAGTGTCAGCCCAGCCCAAGAACACAGTATTCTGGATGTGCAGGCCCCTAGAAGCTGTTCTGTAGAGAGTTGTGGAACTGTGGGGATGGGGCAGGATATCAGTGGCATTTTGTGATCAACAAAGACCCTGCTTGAGTAGTTTCTCATGGCAGTAGCAAGATGTACACATACCGAGGAGTGGTCGTAAGTGCTCAAAGGACAAGTAGAGGCAAAGTTGTGCCAGAAGTTCTCAAACTTTTCAAATATAAAGATTTTTTTTTTTTAAATGTGACTTAACAATTGTTTATTTAACTCAGGATGCTGTGGCTCAGCAGTTTGGGCTGGCATTCCAAAGGCAGAGCAAGGCTTGGCCGACTTTGGCTGGGCTCTCTCAGCTGCTGGGTTTGCTAGAGGCTGGGCAGTCTAACAATTCCCAGTGGGTGGCTCCTCTCTGTTCCATGTGGTCTCTCATCCTCCATCAGGCAAGACTAGACATTACTACATGACGGTGGTGGCAGAATCCCAAGACAGCATGTGGAAGCATGCAAAGACTCTTGAGACCCAGGCTTGGGACTTGCCTAACATCATGCTTTCTGCATCCTATTATCTAAATTGAACCAGGAAGTCAAGAAATAGATGTTGTTGGGCAGCGCCTGTGGCTCAAAGGAGTAGGGCGCTGGCTCCATATGCCGGAAGTGGTGGGTTCAAACCCAGCCCCAGCCAAAAACTGCAAACAAACAAACAAACAAAAAAAACAACAATAAACTTGTAAAATTTGCATTTAAAAAACAAAACAAAAACAAAAAAAAGAAATAGATGTTGCCTCACGATGGACAAAGTTGCTAAGAATTGTGCCAATGTTAGCAATCGACCACAGGAGTACTTTGTGCTTTGGTTAGCTTTAAGGGTTTACTTCCAGCCTTTTGAAGTCCATCAAATCATTCATGAAAGGGAAATCTGAGAAGAAACTTAGCATTTGAGAGGTGTTAAGGATTCTTTTTTAATGTCAAAACATTTCCAAAACCCACATAATGGTTAAAGGACTTTTATAATCTAGTGTTTGAAAAATTACTAAATAAGTAAAATTTACTATAAATTTGGGATCATTTTGAAATAAATTTAATCTGTTAATCATAGCAGCACCAATATGCATTGAAAGGTAGCTCAAGTTCATATGATGAGACTTATTAAGGCAATAGGCATTGCTTAACGTGCAGGTAGCCTCAGAGGCCCCTTGAGATAGCTCTGAGATATGATTAAGATCCAGAGCTTATAGCATAGGGATCACTGCTCTGGACCAAGTAAAGAACTGGCCTGATGTTGTTCAATGCTGCTCATACCTGCCCTCTCTGATTTCATGGACTATGCACTTGTATACCATTGCCATTGTGGGGGAGACTACACTAAACACTGCCCTAAGCTTTTTATATCCACTCTTCCTCAAGCCAACCAGTGAAGTATGAAATTCCACCATGGAAAAGTCCCATCCCAAGCTTATGATTTTCGGTGTTAACATGCAATTCTTTGGGGGGGGGACACAATGTGTGGCTTACTCTGCAGCTGCCCCAACAGAGTGAAGTAGAGCCTGCTCGACCACTGAATGGTGGTGGGAGACTGAAGTCCTCTCCCCTCTTCTTTTGCAAAGGAAGTGGGAACTGAAAAGGTCCTTTTAAGAAGGTCAAGGCTGAAATGTGCATTAAGAGGAGGTGTGCTTTCTGGGCTGGGTACAAGTAAAAACCATCTCATCTCTTTCTCCCTCATCTTTCTGTTATACCAAGTTACCCTGCCCTTCCCTCTGTGCCAGGGAATCTCCTTGTTGTGGCATGGACACCTCCTCAGTTGGAAAAACCTTGACCTTGAGAGGCAATGTCTCCCCTGGCTGGTGCATCTCTGCTTCAGAGATGGAATTTTGACAGTGGATTTAATATATAAGGAACCTGCAACTCTAGTACAGAGCATCTTGGTGAGTGCCCAGAAACTAAGTCACTTTGTGGTCACAACCTCTTCAGATATGATGAGAAGGGGGGAGAGCTGAAGGGACACAGGGGCTTGGTTTCATGGGCATTCTCTTTTTTGATTGGGTTTCTTGGGGACCAAGCTACATGGCTGCCCTTTGGTGCCACGAGATACCGTGTCACCTTCCAATGCACCTCTCTTTTGACTTAGGCCCATTTGAGTGAGTTCTATTTTTACAGGCAATCTTGATAGCATTGATTAAGACACAATAATTTAACAAATTGAGACATGTTCACTTGAACTTGTCTATGTCAGGCTTTGGCAGCTGCAATGTTGAAGGCAGGGCCTCTGCTCTCCCAGCATGAAGTCAGGCATGGGAAATCAACACATAAACACATAATTCTAGTGCAATGAGAAAAGTGAGGCATAAAAATGTGCATGGGAGGGAAGTGGCTTTAAGATGGCGACTGAGTAACAGCTTCCTTGCAACTGGGCCCGGTGAGACTGGGGAGAGAAGAATTCAGGCATCTCTGGCTGGCGAGATCTGCCCAGAAACATCCCCTTGGGGACACAGGGAGATAGCGTAAGATTTCTGGATCCCCTGAGGAAGGCAAAAGCAGTGGAGATCTGGCAAGTGGTTGCGTGTGTTCGTTCGGTCTAATCCTGCTGGCAGCTGTGGCTACAGCAGCAGTGAGATTGCAAACTGGAAAGGCCTTACCTGTGAGCTGTTTGGGTTTCTTTTGGACTTGGCACTCGGTTGAACTGCCTTGAGAGAACTGGGGCAAGAGTGC
>CAUYON010037298.1:0-13329 GCA_963573935.1 Arctocebus calabarensis | reverse complement strand
TCTGTTGACTTTCTGCCTGTCCTCCTACCCCCCAACCCCTCAGGAATATAGCTGAATCGCTATTTCTAACTCTTCCGCTGTTTACCTTGCTCAATGAACAGCAAAGTTGAATGCTATGATTGGATTTTCTCATCAGTGACCCCAGAGTCTTGATCTTTGTGCCAGTGTTCAAACAGATTCCCTTTCTCAAATTGCTGGCAGCTCTTTAAAACCATACCACATCTGAGGCTGCTTCCTATTTCTCTGAATTGTGAGTTTTCTGTCGAGTTTGGAATGTCTGTTTTGCCCCCATAGTTTCCTTTTGTCATTGTTCCTTCTCTGGGGATGAAGAAACGTGTGTCTTCCAGATCATGCTACTAATTTCTTCAGCTTTGTATTCAGTCCATCTGTTGCTTAGAATTCATTCCATTCAGGTGAAAGGCTATTTGCTTCTATTCCAACTTGAAAGCTGTGCCTGCTATCTGGATGTTCCTTGTAGTTTCTTTCCTCAAGTTTCCAGTTACCTTTACCTTTTTGTTAATGTATACTGTGCCCAATGTCCTTTCCTAAAGTCTGCGCTGTTTTTTGTTTTATGGATGCAAGAACTTCTCAGACATTTCTGAGGAGTTTTCAAATTGTTAAGTTCTTTTCTGTTCTTCAAATTATTTATTTCTTTGGGTGTCAACTTTTCATTTTATCTTCGGCTGTTTTGATTTTTCTGCATTCTTTCTGCAACTGCTGGGGTTTTTTAGCAGCCTATTCATATTAGCAGATGAGGCAGTGGAAAGACCAGCAGGTTATGCAAATGCAAGCAGAGATGGTCAGTGGCTTTGGTCTAGAGTGGGAGAGCTAGAGGGGGTCAGCCATTCTTCCAGTGGGGGTCCCCAGATGCCAAAAACTTAGTTGCTCTAAACATGTACCTGCAGGTGGATGTTGAGTATCACCAAGGCCACGATGTAGAAGTAGGGGAAGTTGGTCCGCAGTCGCCAGGCCAGGTCGAAGAAGGTGAGGAACGTGGCGTCAGCCTCTTGCAGAAGGCTCTGTAGCAGCCTGGGGTTCGGGATGGGGGCGAAAGCAGCATCGCCAGTGTAGACAAAGCCATCACTGCCACGGGCCTCCTGTTGCCTCACAGGAGGTGCTCTGAGCCCTCCAGCAGGCTTCACCGGCCCACCAACCTTGGAACAGAGGGGACAGACCCCAGGGAATTGAGGCAGGAGGCCGTCTGGGGACCGCAGATCTCAGCTGGGCTGCGAGGCGGACGCCCTCCTTCCCAGGAAGTGCTCTGGCCTCTAATTTTTGATTATTTATCTCATCTTTTATCTGCCAAATTTTTCATGTAATAATTTATATCAATACGTCAAATTGCCTTTCTAGTAGTTGTATAAGTTAATGTATGAACTTATTAGCAGTTAACGAGAATGGTCTTCGGCTCTAGGTAGTGTTTTATATAATTGTTGTTTCACCTTTTAAAAATAATTTTTTGTTATTTTCTAATGACTTCTTCTGTATCTTTTATATTTAAATATCCTTGTTTTATATTATTTGTCCTGACTCGATAGCAAACAAACCATATCGTTCTATTTACATATTTTTGATTACAATGAATGATACTTTTTCATGTTTTATTAATGCATTTTCTTATTTTTTGCTATCTTCTATAATGTAGTTGTCCCTTTATATGTGCACTAGTTTCATAATTGAGATAGTAAAATTATCGGTCATATATGCAAACGTTCTTTTCTTCATTTAGCGTAACTCTGTGGTTTCCTAACCCTGGTCTGTGGCCAGCTGGGAATGCAGCCCAGCCAGAGCTGAGCAGCGCGCAGGTGAGCAAAGCTCCCTCTGTATTCGCAGCGGCTCCCGGTGCCTCACATCACCGCCTCCTATCACATAATCGCCTTGTTAGATTCTGACAGCAGCGCAGACTCTGCCTTGAACCGCACATGGGCGGGTTCTAGTGGTCTGCCTCCGGAGGCTCTGACACCTGATCATCTGAGGGGACGTAATGCTCCTGAATCCTCCTCACACCCTCCCTACCCACCCCCCCGGTCTGTGCAAAAATTATCTTCCATGAAACCAGTCCCTGGTACCAAAAAGATTGGGGACTGGTGGGCTATCAGGTATGGTTCCATTTTTTTGAAATTTCCTATTGCTTTAATATGACTGTGTATTATTTTTGGAAGAGGCAGCAGTTGGGCTATCTTGGAAATTTTTATATTTTATTGGCTTTTTATAAATTTTCATTGAATAAATCGACTATTCAATTATTTTTCCCATTTTTCTTTGGCCATTTCTAATATGTAGGAGCTATTTTTATACTGCAAATATTAATTCTTGTCAATAGCATGTATTGAAAATACCTTACTCTCCTCTGCACTTTTCACTCCCCAAAGCATGTATTTAGTGAACGAAAGTTCTTGCTGTGAATATTGTCGAGTATATCATGTGCCAGTATTTTCTTTGTACATTTAGTCCATTGTTTTTCCTTCATACAGTTTGTTTTAAGAAATCATTCCTTATAGGCCTTTTTGAAGATATCATGTTCTGTTATATTCTGACAGTCATATTATTGGCCACTACAGGTTTTACTTTAATTTACTTGAAATTGATTTTTGTATATAGTGTGAAAAAGGCAACCCTTTCTCTTTGCTGTCCCAAGTCATTTATTGACTTTCTTTCCCCACTGTATTACTCAGGCGCACACAGGGCACAAGTTAGGGCGAGGGATGTTGAGCTGAACACAACAAACGGTAGTTGGTGCGATGCGCGAGCATCTTCTCCTGGGTCACAGTGAAAGGGGTGTGCATTTCTACAGCCGACATTGCATCTGTTTAAGATTTATTCACTACACAAAGTTACCACTGGTATGTTGCACATGGGGACAGAGGGTAAGCCAAGAAAGTTAAATTAGGCGACTGTTTTAAGTATTTGCCACATTCAGAGAAACGAAAGAGGCTTGTAGAAGCTGGCGAGACAAGCGATGGGAAGATGGGATTACTATCCAAAGGAATAGGGCGCCAGCCCCATATGCCGGAGGTGGCGGGTTCAAACCCAGTCCTGGCCAAAAGCTTCAAAAAAAAAAAAAAAAAGCTCTGAAGAGATGAGGCATTGAACCTGTCCCAGAAAGCAGTGAAGGCTGTGGCCTCAGAAGGCAATTGTCCTCAGAGACTGCAGAGGAACAGCGGCCACTGCCAACTGTGGTCTGGCGAAAAATGAGGTTGGGAAGAAAATACCCCAAATTCTAGTTTCCTTAGTGTCTCACACTAATCCCACATTTACTCTTGGAATTGGCAGAACCAGAAACAAAGTCAGAGGCAGAAGTAGCCTGGACGATGCTGTCCATAGAGTGCGGAACCTCAGTGCAGAAGGGTCTCAGATACCCAGGAGCCCGCTCACAGGAAAGCACCCTGTCCTGTGTCAAGCAGCAATATGGCCCGACCAGCGCCGCTCCACCTCCCACCCACCTGCGTGATGTAATGGGCCTTCGGTTAGGGCCTCTAATGCTTGTCAGAGGCCGAGTAATGCCTTGAACCTTGAATGACAGTGTAGCAAACCAAATCAAGTAGTGGAAATGAGAAAAAAATAGTCGGATTTTTTTCCTCAGTTTTAAAAGTAGAACAATAATACATGTTATTAAAAACATTAATACAAATC
Source organism: Arctocebus calabarensis (assembly GCA_963573935.1). NCBI lineage: Eukaryota > Metazoa > Chordata > Mammalia > Primates > Lorisidae > Arctocebus > Arctocebus calabarensis. Next base: position 9,696 of record CAUYON010037298.1, on the reverse strand, counting down.
ATAACGTAATGAAGATTAATAACAAAAACATATATCACTGACGTTTTAATAGTTTAATCTTTTCACAGGAGAAACAATAGAAGCAGCATGGTTCAAAAAATACATAAAAATACACAGAAAGTCCTAATAATAGGAGAGATAATGTAAAGTACAAGGTCAAAACCTTAGAAAGTTCAAAATAATTATGTGAAAAGCATAAAAATTTGTTAATTAATAAAACAAAAGATTTAAAATATATAAGAACAGGATTAACATACCTGGCAAAAAGAAATATCCTAATTAATGTTTCCAGATATTATAAATGGAAAAGGAACAAGAGACATTCCAGGCGAATGTGATATAATGGCCGCAGGAAACATCATTGTCAAAAAATTTAACATAAATATAATAATAAGTAAGTTAAGAAAGCTTTTTCAAAAAATAAAGACAGATACAGTCATAATGAATGATCTACCCTGGATCAATAAGCATGAAGCTCAGTTTCATGTATAACTGAGAGTATAACAAAACTAAAAGAAACACATGGAAAAACTGAGAAAAATCCAATAATATGAACTTCTGAGACTAAATTACTTTTCTACGTTCAAAAGAGATGAGGAAGTTTCAAGTTATGGGATGATATCAAGAACATAAGTAACATAATAATTGAGATAGATGTGAACCCACAGAATAAGAAAGACACACACTTACATGAGAGCTAATCTCTACAATATCCACGTATATAATCCTCAAAGTTACATAATTTACAATAAAAAACTATACCTTGTTAAAATACCCATGAGATATATTAACAAATTGAGAATGTAAGTCAAGTGAAACAAGAAAAAAGAAAAAAAGAAAAAATATAAGTAGTATATTAAAATTATAATAAAATAGCTATGTTGAGCAGTTTGATGAAAACATTTCAGATTGTATAGGAAACCAGCACATTGTGCCCCTTGATTGCACTAGTGTACGCAGCTATGATTTAATATAAAAAATTTTTGAAAAAAATAAAATTATAATAACATAAAATTACCAACAAACATTGAAAAAGTGTCAAAAATATTATTAAAAGGAAAATTGATCATGTCAAATTTCATATTAGTTTAAAACCGATGTTCCAACATATTTTTTAAAAATCATTAAACTCATAGAAAATGTTATAAATTAAATGGTGAAAGAGATTGTGAAGAGAATTAGATATTTAATTCAAATAGCTAGAAAATGATAAGATGAAGGAAAGATTAAAAGCAAATAATAGTAAATGCAGAGATACATTAATTAGGTGAATGTAATAACTAAAAAATACAGTTTCTGCTTCTTTGTAAATAAGTAATACTTAGAAAGATGTACTAACTATATTAATCATATATAAAAGGGGAATATAATTTCATAAAAACTGAGAATGGGCAAACAATCACAGAACCAGAACAAATTGAAATATGGATATTAAATATGTTGGTCAATTTTTTTGAAATATATTTGAAAATCTGGGTGAAATGGAAAACTTTGTAGCAAAATACAGCTTAGCTTAATGTAATCGCATTTATGCAATTTTTATTGTTTAGTTGCCTGTGCTTTTGATGTCTTCCTCAAGAAATCTCTGTCTACATCAGAGTCCTGGAATATTTTTTGCTAGTAGTTTTCTAGCTTCAGGTTTTAGATTTAAGTCTTTACTCCGTTTTGATCGGATTTCTGTATATGGAGAGTGGGGTCTAGTTTTATTCTTCTGCATATGAATATCCACTATTCCAAGAACCATTTATTCAATAGGCTGATCTTTCTCCAGTGTGTATTCTTTGTATATGTATGGATTCATTTCTGGGCTCTCTTTTCCATTGGTCTATGGGTCTGTTTTTATGCCAGCACCATGCAGTTCTGATTCCTACAGCTTCATAGTGTCATTTGAAAGCAAGTAACTCAATGCCTCCAGCAGTTCAAAATTGCTTTGGCTATTGTGGGTCTTTCGTATATCCTCAAAAATCATGTATATTAGAGATTCTTTTTTCTATTTCTATGAAGAATGTCATTAGTATTTTGATAGGAACTGGATTGAATTCATAGACTACTTTGGGTAATAAGTATATTTTAACAATGTTGACACTCTTTCAATCCGTGAACATGGCATATGTTTCCATGTTTTTGTGTGCGCACTTAACCTTTCTTCATAAATATTTTATAGTTTTTTATTGTAGAGGCCTTTCATTTCTTTGGCTTATTTCTAACTGTTTTATTTTATTTGTAGTAAGTGTGAACTGAGTTGCTCTTCTGGTTCCTTCCTCAGAATGTTTGCTGACTGTGTAGAGAAATGCTATGTGTGCATGTTAACTTGGTTTCCTGCAACTTTTACTGCATTTATTTATCAATTCTAATTTTTTTTTTTTTTTTTGTAGAACAAAGTATCAATTCTAATAGCTTTTCTTTTTGGTAGAACAAAGGAAATAATCAACAAAGTGAAGAGCTGAACCACAGAACATGAGGAAGTATTTGCAAACTACCCATCTGACAAGGGATTAATAACTATAATATATAAGGAGATCAAACAACATAATTAAGGAAAACTATCCTATTAAAAATAGGCACAAAGTTCTGAATAGATATTTTTCAAAAAGAAGAGCTACAAATGGCCAATAATTATATAGAACAACACCCAACCTCACTAATCATCACCAGAGAAATAAAAATTCAAACCACAATGAGCTGTCATCTCACACCAGTCAAGTGGCTTTTATCTGAAGACAGGCAAGGGGGGACACTCTTTCATTGTCGGTGGGAATATAAATTAATACAGCCACGATGGAGAGCAGTCTGGAGCTTCCTCAAAAAGCTTAAAGTAGATATACTAAGTGATCCTGTCATCACTCTGCTCAGTACATACGCAAAGGAAAGCACCCTAGTATACAGATATCTCCCCTCTTAAATTCACTGCAGCACTGTTTGTTCACAAAGCTGAGATATGGAATCAACCTAAATGCCTATCCATGGATGGATGGCTCTACAAGTTGTGATACCAATATACAAGGGAATATTATTCAGCCATGAAAAAGAATGAAATTCTGTCATTTGCAACAACATGGATGGTATTAGAGGATGTTAACTTAAGTGAAATAAGCCAGGTACAGATAGACAAAGATCGTGTGTCTTCACTAATAAAAGAACATTACTCAAGAAAATGGGTGACAAGGGGTTAAAGAGAAAATTATCAGTGGTACAAAAATACATTTAGAAGGAGTAGAGCAAATGTTTGGTAGCACAATAGAGCAACTATGATTACCAATGGCTTGTTGTATATTTCAAAATAACCAAAAGAGTTTAATTTGAATGTTCCTAGCACAAAAAACGTATAAGCCTTGAGGTAGCTGAGGTAATGGGTGCTCCAGTTACTCTGACTTGGCCATTACCCTTTGTATGCTTGTATTAAAATATCACACACATCCCCAAAATATATGCAGCTATCATGTATCCAAGTTAATTAAAAACGAAAAATTTAAAAAATATATAGTCTAATAAAGTGACTACCTATTGTGTGAGAAATATAAATTGGTCAATTATCAATTGTGAGAACTTTAAAAGATGTCAAGAAACAGCCAGCCCTGGTCTGTTTCACAAGGAACTTCCATCAAAGCTTCAGGGAGTATTTAACCACTCCACTTCTTTATGCAGCAAATACAACACTACCACAAAATTCCAAAAATGATAACACGAAGCCACAGGCTATTACAAACGTAAATCACAAAAACTCAGCTTCTCCCAGGAGTGCAAGGACAATTCTGTCTATTTGAAAATTGAGTAAAAGCTGGACTATCTTGATAGGACTCAAAGGTTGGGAGAACTTTTCGACTACTTCATAATATAGAAAGTTTCTTAATAAAAAACTTAATTTCTTTATATGTGCCTCAACCATATACTGAATGAGGAAATACTTCCAGGATACCCACTCATACTAATTTGAGTCATCATAGTTATAAAAGATACAGTCAGTGAAACTAAATAAGCAAAAGTAATGAGGTGAATAATAAAGAGAAAAAGCAAAATTATTGTTTGCCTATGATAGAAAAGCTAAATGATAATGTCAAAAAATCCTACTTATAATTTATGATAAATCAAGGAAATATATTGATTAAAATTAATAGACAAATGCCATTAAGTTTTGTGTATGCAATAATTTAAGTTATACTTAAGGAAAAACCTGATTTGCAATAAAGATAAAAATAAGACACTTGGAAATAAACAGGAGTCTATTAATGTGCACATAATAAAAATTGAATAAATATAAAAGCATACCTATGTTTGAACAAGAAGGCTGCATATTGTAAAAAACATTAGCAATTCATCCAGAATTTATTTTTAAAGTCATTACTACTCCTTGCATTTTTCACTTTTTCCAAAATTGGATGGACTGATTTTAAAGTGCCATCGTGTTAATAAGTGGCATTGATAGAGTGCTGCTACTTGGTACGCATGAGATCATTGCTGAGAAACTTCTGGAACAGAAGAGCAGCAGGCAAGAGCATAATCTACCAGATATTAATCCACACAGTTTCTGAGAGTTCGTGCTAGTGAACATACAGGAATATTACTAAAGCAGAGTAGTATTTCGTAAACAAACCTACAGGAGTTACAGGAATCTTAGCACCTGACTAAGAAGCCAACATTTCAAGGCTGTGGGATAAGATTATTACTATAAAAAGTAACAAGATGAGCGATGCGGCTATTTCATTTGCAGAGCCCAATACAGAGTGAAATATCGGGCCTTTTATTCAAAAAGTTGAGTTTCCACATGACAGGACAAAAACAGCGGAGTGTTAAAATAAGCACAGGGCCTTTCCAGCATGGGCTCCATGTCACAGCCCAGGTCGTACATCCACGAGCCTTCCCGACAACCTCAAAATCACCTCCAGATAAATCAGTGTTCTGGGCATTCGAATGAAACTAGCAAGGTTCTGAAGGAAAAAAAACAAGGTCGTATTATATGTACAGTTCTGTAGATGGAATCAAGCAGCAGCAAAACCAAGGGGCTCCAGAGGAAACAACAACTACGCTGGTATACATAGAATAACAATGCACACTGCAAGGGGCCTTACCACGTGAATGAATAGAATGTCTAGAAAATAAGAATTAGCTATCCTAAAATCTTTGTGGCACTTACCAAATCACGTTTTATAGCCTCACTTCTGACACTCAACTATCCCAACTAAAAAAATCAGAGAGTAGAGCCTCTTCTTTCCAGGTGGGATCCTGGAACACTTTATTTCTTCTCATGCCCTCCAGCTTGGTGTTGAAACAGACCAGAAATGTACCTTCCCACCAGGCCCTCTTGGAGTTTCAAGGAAAATTGCTCGTCTTGAACCTTAGAACTTACAGAATGGGATGAAATCACTCATGAACTCCACAGCGAGCTCACATGGAGGTTTGCAGCATGAGAAGCTACGTTAGTCAACAGATTTGTCAGTGCAGTGATGCAACTTACAGCCTCACAGAAGATACTCTGTGAAGGAACTCACTCCTTTTTAAGGTCTTAAAATTTATAAATAGGCTCGATTTCTGTAGCTCAAACAGCTAGGGTGCCTGCCACATGCACAGGAACTGGCAGGTTCGAATCCAGCCCGGGCCTGCCAAACAACAATGACAGCTACAACCAAGAAATAGCCAGGTATTGTGGTGGGCACCTGCAGTCCTGGCTACATGGGAGGCTGAGGCAAGAGAATCACGTAAGCCCAGGAGTTGGAGGTTGCTGTGACGCCACAGCACTCTACCGAGGGTAAAAGCTTGAGACTCTGTCTCAAAAAAAAAAAAAATTATCTACAAATAAAGATGTTGATAAATGAACATTAGGTATTTGAAAAGCAATAAAAACACTAAGAATCCCGGCACACTTGGAAGCACTAACAGGAACCAGAAACAAAAGCAGACACACAAAAACTAAACAGGTGCCCACATCCAATGCCAATATCAAGTACCTGTGCTTAATGTATTTAAATATATGAAGCAGAAGGCTGAAAACATGAACAAAAAGTGAATTATAATGAATTATCAATCACTTTACTTTAAAGAATCAAAACAATTTCTAAAAAAATTTCAACAAGAGAAATTTTAAAATAATTTTAAAATAAATTAGACTTAACTGAAGAGAAAATTGATAAAATAAAATATAGATCTATATGAAAGAAAGATCAAGAGCAAACAAGAAAAAAATCAAGGAAGTCTAACATCCTTCTAATACAAAGTAAGGGGACAGAAAATGAGGTGGAGACAAGCTTGAAAAACAATGGCTGTGAGTATTCCAGATCTGATGAAATACACCATTCATATGAAAGCTATAAATTAGCTTCATATTAGGGCTGAGTACATTGGATACTTTTTCTTCCATTCTTGAGATACTTTGCTAAGAAGAACATGTTCCAGCTCCATCCATGTAAACACAGAAATGGAAGGCAAAAACAGACCATTCTCTCAGACAGCTCTGACATAGATTTATTTTTCATTTGAGTTTCTTTCTTGCTCCGTGCTTGTTCAAGTCTTTGACTCATCCTCCTAATAGATTGATTTTTTTTCTGTCTTTTCCTATTGATTTTTATAATTAAATTTTTAATTTTGAGATGATTATAGATTTACATGAAGTTGAAAGAAATGTTGCAGAAGGATCCCATTCACCCTTTAACTGGTTTCCTTCAGTGGTAACATCCTCCATAATGATTATGTAATATCACAGCAGGAAACTGACATGGCTAATCTAATGATATTATGCAGATTCTCCATTCAGTGTGTACCTGTGCATGTGTGTATGAGTTTAGTTCTAAGCAATTTTAGCTTTTGTGCTAGTTTGTGTGTTCACCACTGTAGGGAAGGTACTGAACATTTACACCATCACTGCAACATCCTCCCCACTGTTACTCTGTTATAAACACAGCCTTCCCACCCACCAGCCCTGCTTCCTCTGAAACCCACTACTATGTTCTCCATCTCTATACCTTTATCATTTCATGAATGTTATAGAAGTGGAATACTTAGCCTATTTTTCTGAAAAGTCATCAAAGTTGTTGCTGATCAGTTTCTTCTCTGATGTAAATGTATCCCCACACCTATGTCATTTCTTTCTGAATGTTCTTTTCTGTGATTCACCAATGTATTTGAACTTGGTATACAGTAAGCACATTTTTACTTTTTTTTTTCCTAAATCAAAGCATGTTGAGATATTGTCACATGTGTGTATATCACTTTCTGTTAGGGACCTGGAAGAATGAGATTCTGATTTGGATTTAATGAATCTGCCTTAAGGTAAGGTCATTCAAGTATTCTTTTGGAATTAAACTTAAAAAAAAAATTCACTGAAAAATCCTCAAAATGGGATCAGATGGTCTGATTAAAATAACTGCTGTGCTAACATATGTTTGTTTTAAAATTTTCTACTTTTTCCTCAAATATTTTAGATTCCTCAAATACAAAGTTTCTTAAAGGTTTTAATTCATTGCCTTCTATAAACATAGATTCCATAATTATTTTCATTTTCAAGGGTCATCTTGTTTCTTTAGAATGCCTATGAGTAAAATAGTGCTAGGGGCAAACATTTATTGATTAAAATAAAATTCTCTAGCTCTTGAGGTATGCCTGAAGGGTAAAAGAAGTGTCATTTTGCACTGACTTTATTTTAGTTCATGAAGCCAACTCTAACTTGTTTTCTAGGTTCTAGAATATGTGTGATGCCTGCCTTTCCATTAAGGTTTGTTGATAAAGTGTATAAAATGTTTAGATTGTTTGTTTATTGCTTAATTAGAAACTGGAGTTGCAAAAACAAAGGGTGCCTTAGCGCAATTTCTGTTCTTGTTATTGACAGATTAACATACGTCTTTAGATCTGTAAAACCAATGATTAGAAATGGAAATGAAACAGAAGGGGAGAGCACAAAAAGTCCTCTGAAGCAAAGATACTCACCTGTAAAACTTCATGAGAACAGAAGTACAAGATTCTTTACTAGCCTCTTCATTTAAAAGTCTAATTTCCCTTTTATCATACAAGTTTCTACACACTTACACATAAATATACCATTAGTCGCTGAGTCCTTGAAGTTGCCTTGTAAAGTTAGGTAAAGAACTAGGCCTAGAGTTTATCGAATGCATTCTAATTAGCTAACAGTTGTGACAGGTAGATTATGGACTGCAGGAGTCTGAAGGCACCCTTGGGATCATCTTCTCAATCCCCTTAATGGACAAGATGAGCCAAAAAAAAAAAAAAAAAAAACAAATCAAGGAAAGGTTGTTGATTTATCCAAGGACACTCCTCTTGGCTGGAGGAGAACCAAGTTCAGATCTCAGATCAATTAAACCATGTCTGGGTTGTTCTAATTGACCCATATCAGCCAAGGTTAACCTAGAAATTGCTTTAGCTACTCATTCAGCCAATCTGTATTGGTCACCCGCTCTGCATCAGACTATGCACTGTGAGCAGTGTTTGTGCATGTGTGATAAAGCAAGACCTCACTCACTGGGGAACTTGCCAGTACACAAGCAAGGAGACGCCTTCCTGGATGAGTGGAGGAAGGTGCAACTCGGGTGCTGCTCCTGAGACGTGGGCACCGCTGAGAAACCGCTGAGGAGAGACTCACTGAACGGTTCCTTGTGACGCATCTGTCACATCTCTCCAAGGTCACTGAATACCCCTTTCAAGGCAGCTGTGGTAAGGGGCAACACGCCACATAACTCCCTCCAGAATTAACAGAAATCACCTGATTGTCTAAGGTATTTCTACTTCTATTGTAGTGCAAAGACTTGTGGGCTAGCAATAACTTTTAGTTTTATTGTTGAAGAAGCACTAACATAACCGTCCTCTAAAGATAAGCTTTGACATGTATCCCGTGATGCAGAACCATTTGGATGTTTAACAAGAAAAGAATTACAGGGAAATATATTTTATCTTCAGAGGGTGGCAAGCACAGGGTTCTTGCGTGTATCTGGGAACAGTTTTCTCACTTTGCCTTCCCCACAGATGGCGTTCCACGCCTTTACTTACCTGTGAAGTTTAGCCAGAGCTCACATGAAAGTACGGCGGCCCTGCCTGATTAGCTTCCTTTCTTCCTATCTTCTCTTCTTCCTCACTAACAAATGCAATTATAGCACAGGAATACAGGGAAACGGGAAAGGGAGGGGAGGGAAGGGGGGAGGATGGATGGAGGGAGGACAATTGGTGGGGTCACACCTACGGTGCATCTTAGCAGGGTACTGGTGAAACTTATTAAATGTAGAGTATCAATGTCTTTATATAGTGATCAAGAAAATGCCATGAAGGCTATCTGTAACAGTACGATCAAAACATTTCTGAATGTATATGAATTGTGCTCTATGATTGCACCAATGTACAGAATTATGATTCAATAAAATTTATAAAAAAAATATTAGTAATTGAAAGCTCATCATTTTGTGTGTTACCTTTAACAAATATAAAATGTCCATCCTTATCTTTACTTACTTTGGTTGGTTTAAAGCCTATTGTATCTGCGAATAAGATTGCAACACCAGCTTTTTTCTGGTTTCCATTTGCCTGAAATATGGATTTCCATCCCTTCACCTTGAGTCTAGATTTATCTTTTAAGATAAGGTGTGATTCTTGTATACAGCAGATATCTGGTTTAAGTTTCTGTATCCAGTCAGCCTGTCTGTGTCTCTTTAGAGGGCTGTTTAACCCATTCACATTTATAGAGACTAAAGATAAGGTACATGG